>OY282643.1:123175347-123319125 GCA_958299015.1 Tetanocera ferruginea | reverse complement strand
AAAATTAAAATTAAAATTAAAATTAAAATTAAAATTAAAATTAAAATTAAAATTAAAATTAAAATTAAAATTAAAATTAAAATTAAAATTAAAATTAAAATTAAAATTAAAATTAAAATTAAAATTAAAATTAAAATTAAAATTAAAATTAAAATTAAAATTAAAATTAAAATTAAAATTAAAATTAAAATTAAAATTAAAATTAAAATTAAAATTAAAATTAAAATTAAAATTAAAATTAAAATTAAAATTAAAATTAAAATTAAAATTAAAATTAAAATTAAAATTAAAATTAAAATTAAAATTAAAATTAAAATTAAAATTAAAATTAAAATTAAAATTAAAATTAAAATTAAAATTAAAATTAAAATTAAAATTAAAATTAAAATTAAAATTAAAATTAAAATTAAAATTAAAATTAAAATTAAAATTAAAATTAAAATTAAAATTAAAATTAAAATTAAAATTAAAATTAAAATTAAAATTAAAATTAAAATTAAAATTAAAATTAAAATTAAAATTAAAATTAAAATTAAAATTAAAATTAAAATTAAAATTAAAATTAAAATTAAAATTAAAATTAAAATTAAAATTAAAATTAAAATTAAAATTAAAATTAAAATTAAAATTAAAATTAAAATTAAAATTAAAATTAAAATTAAAATTAAAATTAAAATTAAAATTAAAATTAAAATTAAAATTAAAATTAAAATTAAAATTAAAATTAAAATTAAAATTAAAATTAAAATTAAAATTAAAATTAAAATTAAAATTAAAATTAAAATTAAAATTAAAATTAAAATTAAAATTAAAATTAAAATTAAAATTAAAATTAAAATTAAAATTAAAATTAAAATTAAAATTAAAATTAAAATTAAAATTAAAATTAAAATTAAAATTAAAATTAAAATTAAAATTAAAATTAAAATTAAAATTAAAATTAAAATTAAAATTAAAATTAAAATTAAAATTAAAATTAAAATTAAAATTAAAATTAAAATTAAAATTAAAATTAAAATTAAAATTAAAATTAAAATTAAAATTAAAATTAAAATTAAAATTAAAATTAAAATTAAAATTAAAATTAAAATTAAAATTAAATTAAAATTAAAATTAAAATTAAAATTAAAATTAAAATTAAAATTAAAATTAAAATTAAAATTAAAATTAAAATTAAAATTAAAATTAAAATTAAAATTAAAATTAAAATTAAAATTAAAATTAAAATTAAAATTAAAATTAAAATTAAAATTAAAATTAAAATTAAAATTAAAATTAAAATTAAAATTAAAATTAAAATTAAAATTAAAATTAAAATTAAAATTAAAATTAAAATTAAAATTAAAATTAAAATTAAAATTAAAATTAAAATTAAAATTAAAATTAAAATTAAAATTAAAATTAAAATTAAAATTAAAATTAAAATTAAAATTAAAATTAAAATTAAAATTAAAATTAAAATTAAAATTAAAATTAAAATTAAAATTAAAATTAAAATTAAAATTAAAATTAAAATTAAAATTAAAATTAAAATTAAAATTAAAATTAAAATTAAAATTAAAATTAAAATTAAAATTAAAATTAAAATTAAAATTAAAATTAAAATTAAAATTAAAATTAAAATTAAAATTAAAATTAAAATTAAAATTAAAATTAAAATTAAAATTAAAATTAAAATTAAAATTAAAATTAAAATTAAAATTAAAATTAAAATTAAAATTAAAATTAAAATTAAAATTAAAATTAAAATTAAAATTAAAATTAAAATTAAAATTAAAATTAAAATTAAAATTAAAATTAAAATTAAAATTAAAATTAAAATTAAAATTAAAATTAAAATTAAAATTAAAATTAAAATTAAAATTAAAATTAAAATTAAAATTAAAATTAAAATTAAAATTAAAATTAAAATTAAAATTAAAATTAAAATTAAAATTAAAATTAAAATTAAAATTAAAATTAAAATTAAAATTAAAATTAAAATTAAAATTAAAATTAAAATTAAAATTAAAATTAAAATTAAAATTAAAATTAAAATTAAAATTAAAATTAAAATTAAAATTAAAATTAAAATTAAAATTAAAATTAAAATTAAAATTAAAATTAAAATTAAAATTAAAATTAAAATTAAAATTAAAATTAAAATTAAAATTAAAATTAAAATTAAAATTAAAATTAAAATTAAAATTAAAATTAAAATTAAAATTAAAATTAAAATTAAAATTAAAATTAAAATTAAAATTAAAATTAAAATTAAAATTAAAATTAAAATTAAAATTAAAATTAAAATTAAAATTAAAATTAAAATTAAAATTAAAATTAAAATTAAAATTAAAATTAAAATTAAAATTAAAATTAAAATTAAAATTAAAATTAAAATTAAAATTAAAATTAAAATTAAAATTAAAATTAAAATTAAAATTAAAATTAAAATTAAAATTAAAATTAAAATTAAAATTAAAATTAAAATTAAAATTAAAATTAAAATTAAAATTAAAATTAAAATTAAAATTAAAATTAAAATTAAAATTAAAATTAAAATTAAAATTAAAATTAAAATTAAAATTAAAATTAAAATTAAAATTAAAATTAAAATTAAAATTAAAATTAAAATTAAAATTAAAATTAAAATTAAAATTAAAATTAAAATTAAAATTAAAATTAAAATTAAAATTAAAATTAAAATTAAAATTAAAATTAAAATTAAAATTAAAATTAAAATTAAAATTAAAATTAAAATTAAAATTAAAATTAAAATTAAAATTAAAATTAAAATTAAAATTAAAATTAAAATTAAAATTAAAATTAAAATTAAAATTAAAATTAAAATTAAAATTAAAATTAAAATTAAAATTAAAATTAAAATTAAAATTAAAATTAAAATTAAAATTAAAATTAAAATTAAAATTAAAATTAAAATTAAAATTAAAATTAAAATTAAAATTAAAATTAAAATTAAAATTAAAATTAAAATTAAAATTAAAATTAAAATTAAAATTAAAATTAAAATTAAAATTAAAATTAAAATTAAAATTAAAATTAAAATTAAAATTAAAATTAAAATTAAAATTAAAATTAAAATTAAAATTAAAATTAAAATTAAAATTAAAATTAAAATTAAAATTAAAATTAAAATTAAAATTAAAATTAAAATTAAAATTAAAATTAAAATTAAAATTAAAATTAAAATTAAAATTAAAATTAAAATTAAAATTAAAATTAAAATTAAAATTAAAATTAAAATTAAAATTAAAATTAAAATTAAAATTAAAATTAAAATTAAAATTAAAATTAAAATTAAAATTAAAATTAAAATTAAAATTAAAATTAAAATTAAAATTAAAATTAAAATTAAAATTAAAATTAAAATTAAAATTAAAATTAAAATTAAAATTAAAATTAAAATTAAAATTAAAATTAAAATTAAAATTAAAATTAAAATTAAAATTAAAATTAAAATTAAAATTAAAATTAAAATTAAAATTAAAATTAAAATTAAAATTAAAATTAAAATTAAAATTAAAATTAAAATTAAAATTAAAATTAAAATTAAAATTAAAATTAAAATTAAAATTAAAATTAAAATTAAAATTAAAATTAAAATTAAAATTAAAATTAAAATTAAAATTAAAATTAAAATTAAAATTAAAATTAAAATTAAAATTAAAATTAAAATTAAAATTAAAATTAAAATTAAAATTAAAATTAAAATTAAAATTAAAATTAAAATTAAAATTAAAATTAAAATTAAAATTAAAATTAAAATTAAAATTAAAATTAAAATTAAAATTAAAATTAAAATTAAAATTAAAATTAAAATTAAAATTAAAATTAAAATTAAAATTAAAATTAAAATTAAAATTAAAATTAAAATTAAAATTAAAATTAAAATTAAAATTAAAATTAAAATTAAAATTAAAATTAAAATTAAAATTAAAATTAAAATTAAAATTAAAATTAAAATTAAAATTAAAATTAAAATTAAAATTAAAATTAAAATTAAAATTAAAATTAAAATTAAAATTAAAATTAAAATTAAAATTAAAATTAAAATTAAAATTAAAATTAAAATTAAAATTAAAATTAAAATTAAAATTAAAATTAAAATTAAAATTAAAATTAAAATTAAAATTAAAATTAAAATTAAAATTAAAATTAAAATTAAAATTAAAATTAAAATTAAAATTAAAATTAAAATTAAAATTAAAATTAAAATTAAAATTAAAATTAAAATTAAAATTAAAATTAAAATTAAAATTAAAATTAAAATTAAAATTAAAATTAAAATTAAAATTAAAATTAAAATTAAAATTAAAATTAAAATTAAAATTAAAATTAAAATTAAAATTAAAATTAAAATTAAAATTAAAATTAAAATTAAAATTAAAATTAAAATTAAAATTAAAATTAAAATTAAAATTAAAATTAAAATTAAAATTAAAATTAAAATTAAAATTAAAATTAAAATTAAAATTAAAATTAAAATTAAAATTAAAATTAAAATTAAAATTAAAATTAAAATTAAAATTAAAATTAAAATTAAAATTAAAATTAAAATTAAAATTAAAATTAAAATTAAAATTAAAATTAAAATTAAAATTAAAATTAAAATTAAAATTAAAATTAAAATTAAAATTAAAATTAAAATTAAAATTAAAATTAAAATTAAAATTAAAATTAAAATTAAAATTAAAATTAAAATTAAAATTAAAATTAAAATTAAAATTAAAATTAAAATTAAAATTAAAATTAAAATTAAAATTAAAATTAAAATTAAAATTAAAATTAAAATTAAAATTAAAATTAAAATTAAAATTAAAATTAAAATTAAAATTAAAATTAAAATTAAAATTAAAATTAAAATTAAAATTAAAATTAAAATTAAAATTAAAATTAAAATTAAAATTAAAATTAAAATTAAAATTAAAATTAAAATTAAAATTAAAATTAAAATTAAAATTAAAATTAAAATTAAAATTAAAATTAAAATTAAAATTAAAATTAAAATTAAAATTAAAATTAAAATTAAAATTAAAATTAAAATTAAAATTAAAATTAAAATTAAAATTAAAATTAAAATTAAAATTAAAATTAAAATTAAAATTAAAATTAAAATTAAAATTAAAATTAAAATTAAAATTAAAATTAAAATTAAAATTAAAATTAAAATTAAAATTAAAATTAAAATTAAAATTAAAATTAAAATTAAAATTAAAATTAAAATTAAAATTAAAATTAAAATTAAAATTAAAATTAAAATTAAAATTAAAATTAAAATTAAAATTAAAATTAAAATTAAAATTAAAATTAAAATTAAAATTAAAATTAAAATTAAAATTAAAATTAAAATTAAAATTAAAATTAAAATTAAAATTAAAATTAAAATTAAAATTAAAATTAAAATTAAAATTAAAATTAAAATTAAAATTAAAATTAAAATTAAAATTAAAATTAAAATTAAAATTAAAATTAAAATTAAAATTAAAATTAAAATTAAAATTAAAATTAAAATTAAAATTAAAATTAAAATTAAAATTAAAATTAAAATTAAAATTAAAATTAAAATTAAAATTAAAATTAAAATTAAAATTAAAATTAAAATTAAAATTAAAATTAAAATTAAAATTAAAATTAAAATTAAAATTAAAATTAAAATTAAAATTAAAATTAAAATTAAAATTAAAATTAAAATTAAAATTAAAATTAAAATTAAAATTAAAATTAAAATTAAAATTAAAATTAAAATTAAAATTAAAATTAAAATTAAAATTAAAATTAAAATTAAAATTAAAATTAAAATTAAAATTAAAATTAAAATTAAAATTAAAATTAAAATTAAAATTAAAATTAAAATTAAAATTAAAATTAAAATTAAAATTAAAATTAAAATTAAAATTAAAATTAAAATTAAAATTAAAATTAAAATTAAAATTAAAATTAAAATTAAAATTAAAATTAAAATTAAAATTAAAATTAAAATTAAAATTAAAATTAAAATTAAAATTAAAATTAAAATTAAAATTAAAATTAAAATTAAAATTAAAATTAAAATTAAAATTAAAATTAAAATTAAAATTAAAATTAAAATTAAAATTAAAATTAAAATTAAAATTAAAATTAAAATTAAAATTAAAATTAAAATTAAAATTAAAATTAAAATTAAAATTAAAATTAAAATTAAAATTAAAATTAAAATTAAAATTAAAATTAAAATTAAAATTAAAATTAAAATTAAAATTAAAATTAAAATTAAAATTAAAATTAAAATTAAAATTAAAATTAAAATTAAAATTAAAATTAAAATTAAAATTAAAATTAAAATTAAAATTAAAATTAAAATTAAAATTAAAATTAAAATTAAAATTAAAATTAAAATTAAAATTAAAATTAAAATTAAAATTAAAATTAAAATTAAAATTAAAATTAAAATTAAAATTAAAATTAAAATTAAAATTAAAATTAAAATTAAAATTAAAATTAAAATTAAAATTAAAATTAAAATTAAAATTAAAATTAAAATTAAAATTAAAATTAAAATTAAAATTAAAATTAAAATTAAAATTAAAATTAAAAATGAAATTGAAATTGAAATTGAAATTGAAATGGAAATGGATATGGATATGGATATGGATATGGATATGGATATGGATATGGATATGGATATGGATATGGATATGAATATGGATATGGATATGGATATGGATATGGATATGGATATGGATATGGATATGGACATGGATATGGATGTGGATATGGTTGTGGATATGGATATGGAAATCAAAATCGAAATAAAAAGGAATAGTGAAATAGAAATAGATGTAGATTTATGTAGACATGGAAATGGAAATGGAAATTGAAATTGGATTTGAAATTGAAAATGACATTGAAATTTAAATTTTAATCGAAACTAATATTGAAATTGTATTCGAATGGCATTCAATGGAAATTGAAATTTATATTAATATTGAAATTCAAATTCACATTTAAATTTAAATTCAAATATATACTCAAATTGAAACTACATTGGAAATGGAAATAGGATATAAAAAAAATATAAAAATTTAAATGGAAAATAAAAGGGAAATTGAATTTAACTCTTTGTGAAAAAAATCAATTGCTTTAATTTTTTGAAAAGAAAACAACTCCTGAAATATATGCGTTTCTCTTATTCAATTGTGCCCCATTATCTAATTGAATAACTTTGAGAAAAGTGACGCTTATTTAGTCAAGTTTTTTCTTTTTAAATAGGTGGCAACAGCAGCAGCATTTCTTGCCTTTCCAAAGCTTTTGCAATGTTTTGACTTAAACTTCCGTCACAATTCGCTTTATTTCGTTTTCTAATTTATTTTGTTGGATTTCTGGGAAATTTCGCAAAACTTTTTCTGCATTTCCTTTTGGATTCATTCCTTTTGAACTTCATTATTCTGTTGAGAGGTGGTCGTGGTATTGGAGTGCATTCCTAAAGCAACCATTCCATTTCTGTTATAAGCAACCCTTATACTCTACAAGAAAATTATTAAAACTACAAATATTTACAAGGTCAAGCTGATCAACCTGAAGACCAATAAACAATTTGTTCACATCAATTAAATTTCAATTTTCTTTTTCTAAATATATTTTTGCAGCCTATACTAACCACTGTTCATGACACAATGCCAAACGATAGTGCTGATAGAATTAACTTTTTTAAAAAACTTTAGACATTCAAATTATAAGGAATGTTTTGTTCAGTATTTGAATGTAGAGTTCACAAAAACTATGCAAACCCAAATTCTCTTACTTTACACTTCAGCTTTTTTGTACTCTTCTCACATTCGGAAAAACCTAAATTTAATTTTTTGTTAGCATTCTTTGGTTTTGAGTTTTGTTCAAGCTTCCTGCTGCGAAGCAATTCAAATTCTCCCTGAGCACTGTGCGTGCTGCCATGCCGGCGAGCAGCATTGAACGCCTTATTTAAAATAAATAAGCATAAATTATATCTGCAGAGACTCGTGTCTGTTTATGCAGCTAACTAAGATGTTTATTGTGCCGGTAAATATTTGAATACTTAACTTTACTCGTATGCTTCAATACCATATAAGTGGAGATAATATAATGAAAAAATTAAAAATTCATAAAAATCTGGTTTCTTTTAAAATTACTTCATTAAGTTGGCGTTGTTTATTGGGTCAATGGCCCGCACTGATCTGGTTTTGGTTATGACAACAATAAAAACCGTACTCGTTACACCAGTTTTAGGTAAATTTTAATGCTTGCAAGTGATAAAAATTGTCAACAAGTTGAGGAAAACCCCCCGAGTTCAAATTCGGTTCGTATGAGTAATATTTTAGTGGAACGTATTTTTACGTTTCAACAAGTTTTAGCAGCTAAAGAACTCAGCTCAAACTAAAATTTGTTCATACGTTATACTATTTTTTTGCTATTTTGATATATAACTTAAACTCAACTTTATCAAAAGAGTTTAAAATGAAGTCAATAAGTTTTTAGCATTAGTAAGAATTTAAATTGAAAGTATTTTCGAAAAAAAAACAGGCAAGCAACTAGCAATACTGTGAGCATTATACGTTAGGGGCACCTTGTTTATTTTGCCCAAGTATTACTTTCTGTCGAAATTAACCCCATCATTAAGATTCACATAGCCGAAGCACAATGACTGCAACATATTGAATGTAAGTTTCCTTCTATAGGTTAAACATTTTGAAAACAACACGACGGAGAGAGGATAAATGTTGCTGCCACAGAACTCAATCTATTTCTAATTTGACACACGACAAAAGTGAAATATCAGGGTTCGTTTGTATTTTTATTTTGTTCTTTTTCTATGACAGCTTGTTACTGCTGCTTTCATTACAATCAAATCGTCGAAAGTACTGCATAAATTCTATTCGACAAGTTATCATGTCATTGATTGCACCTTGCACTCAATGTTTCGCGAAAAATAGCCTAAACACATTGAAAACGACACTAATATTATGACACGACTTACTTCCACAAAAAAATTAAAATAAACACTATTAAAATTAATACGAACTCCATCAAAACCACATTCAGCAAGAAATGAGACAAAATTGTTCACTTTTGTCGTCTGTTAAATTAGAAACAGCTGAAAATCAGCGATAAAAACATTATTGTAATAAAGTTACGTCGTTGTGACTTTACCACTAAAATCTTCTATAAGCATGTAAAGAAATTGGTATTTCTCTTTATGTCGCTGTCGTTATCAATGTGTCCAGGCTTTCACAATACTTGTCAAAATAAATTAAAGAAAGATCAGCCATGTCAAAATCTATACACTCAGAAAAAAACATATCGTCGCCTTAATAAAACAATAGTGTATACGCATATACACCATTATTTTTTTATTGCATAATAAGAATCTACATAACTGATTCTATATGTGGTCAAAATTTGGTGAAATTCTACTTCCACAAAGTGGGTCGATTATTTTCTCAAAAATTGACTGGTTTCCCAGATGTCTAATAGCACAAAAACTTTAAACTCTATTATCTCGAAACGGCAAAAAAATTATACACTATTGTTTTATTAAGGCGACGATATCTTTCTGCTATAAAAAATTCCTCTATTTTCGATAATAGCATTTTTCTCTTTTTCAAACAAAATTTTCTTCAATTAGAATAAATTTTCACATTTTCTAAGAAATATTTCTTCACTTGTGGGATAAGGAAATATTACAATGTCTCTGATAATGATAACTATTTCTCTCGCATAAAAAAATTCTCATTTATAGAGAAAAATTTATCTAATATGTTTGTCTGTCTGTGTCTGGCTGTCTGTTCCGTATAGGCTCGCGCACCGTTTATCCGATTGAGCTGAAATTTGGACACCAGGTACCTTTCATAGTGAGAAAGAACATAGGGATGTAAAAAGTGGGCGGAAGTATGTGGGCGTGGCACTCTATAATATCTTCTAAATGCCTGGACCGATTTCAATGAAATTTGGTACGAAGGTTTAACTGCTTCCAAAATAAAACATAAGTCATCAAAAATTCCAAAGACTTACGCAAGAGGACGCTTTAAGTAGTGCATTTTTAAGACTCAATAACTCCTAAACGCCTGGACCTATTCCAATGAAATTTTGTATGAAGGTTCAACTGCAACCAATATAAAGCATAGGTAAAAAATTGGGCGGAAGTATGTGGGCGTGGCACTCTAAAATAACTCCTAAACACCTGGACCGATTTCAATTAAATTTGGAATGAAGGTTCGACTGCGCCCAAGCTAACATAGGCTTTAAAAATTCCAAAGACTTCCGTAAGGAAGCGCTTTAAGTGGTGCGTTTTAAAGACTCAATAACTCCTAAACGCCTTACGATTTCAATGAAATTTGGTATGACCGTTCAACTGCACCCAAGATAAAACATAAAATATAAAAAATTCCAAAGACTTCCGAAAGAGGGCGCTTTAAGTAGTGCATTGTTAAGACTCAATAACTCTTAAATGACTTGTTCGATTTTGCTAAAATTTGGTACTTAAAATAACTTGACTCTGCAACAGAATGAGGCTATTTAAATTTCAGGAAACTTCCGTGAGAGTGCGCTTTATTCAATCAACTATGTTCGTCTCATTCACGTCAAAACGGATGAACCGATTTTTGTATCTGTTACTGAAATAGATAGATGAAATAGAAAGCCGAAGGCTAACGAAGTCAAGAACCAAAGACGAACGAAAAACAAGAAGTTTAACGAATACCAGCAGAAGCTATATAAAGATGAAAAAAATTAACTGAACAGTATCGACCAAAACCGAAGTTGAACGAAGACAGTCCAAAAATCGTATCGGTGCTTACAGGATTTTTTAAAATTGGAATTTATATGAGATAAAATTGCATATTAAATGCATGCTAAGAAAAACTTTAAACGCATTTTTCTTGAAATGACTTTTCAAACTGCACTCAGAAAAAAGTTTCTCGGAATATGATAAAAATGGCATCATATTTACTGAAAAATGGTATTGACCTTGCTCCAGAGAATGCTTTTCTCTAAATGCTATCCTAAAAATTCTCTAAAAATGATTAAAACCTTCTATGAAAAAGAGAAATATATAAAAATAATTCGATTTTAGAAAAAAGAAAAAAAATATTCCTTTTCAAAAAATTTTTCTGTATAAATGAGAATTTTTTTGTGCGAGAAAAATATTTGTCATTATAAGACATTGAAATATTTCCATTTCCTAGAAGTGAAGAAATATTTCGAAAAAGTGAAAATTTATTCTACTTGAAGAAAATTTTATTTGAGAAGAGAAAATTGCTAATATCGAAAATAGAGAAATTTTTTACCGGAGGAAGATATGTGTTTTTTTCTGAGTGTGGGTGTCCATTTTCCTCAGAAACCAGACGTCACATCGAGACGTTGAAGATGTCATTTTTTATTTTAATCATGTCTGGCAGGTACAGTTTTACGGAAATTTGACTAAACACTTTCGACGGAAGGAGGGGGAAAAACCCTTAAAAAACGATAATTTGAAAAATTTTAAAATTGAATTGATAATTTTAAAAACGTAAAAATGAGAGCAGTTTTGAAAATCGTCCCCTTTCTGTGCTCGAGGCACAACCCCGAGTAACACCGGGTTACATCCACTAGTTGAAAATAAAAAAATGTTCCTATATTTTAATAAAAAACTCACAATGAGAAGTAGTTTCTTCAATAAAAACAAATATTTTCCCAAAAATTAGAAGTATTTTTCTTTAAAAACGATATATTTTTATGTATTTCTCTTTTTCATAGAAGCTTTTTAACATTTTTAGGGAATTTTTAGGATCACATTTAGAGAAAAGCATTCTGTGTAGCAAAGTCTATATCATTTTTCTCTTAATATGATGCCTTTTTTATCATATTTCGAAACTTAAACTTTTTTCTGAGTGTAGATAAATGAAATGTAATTAATTGGAGCGAGCGAGCGAAGCGAGCGAAGCTCCCATGGAACAGGTTGTTTGAAGCTGTTTAGAGACCTTAAACTCTCGAACGGATTGACCGATCTTAAAATTTCTTTTTCTGTACTGTTCTACGCTTCCTAACAAAGGTTGTTTTCTTAGGAAGTTTTTTCAAATTCCATTTAGTTTAAAAGTTAATTGAAAATAATATTTCCGTGAGTTTTGTTGTTGTTATTCGCTGAAATAGTTTTCTTCTAACATGCTTGTGTATGTATGTATCAGTCAATGAAAAAACCGAACGACATGAAACGACAGCAAAAATCTTGCGGCGAATGTTTTTCGCTGCAACAGCTATTTATCAATAAATAGCAAAATAGTAAAAAATAAGAGTACGAATTTTATTTATGAAAGAAAATAGTTAGAAAATAAAACACAAAACATGAAATCTGTTTATATTTTCATATGTAGGAGAACCCTGTTAAATAAAATAAATTTGCAGTTTTAATTCTTATTTTAGACTTATTTTCTTTCATAAACAACATTTGTTGTTGTTTGACAGACTTTTGTAATTCCATAAATTGCAGCTCAGCGCTGCTAATAATTTGCTGCTAAGGAATCTTGCACATGTTAATCCAGTTTTGTTCTTTCGTGTTACAACTACAAAACATTAAACAATTTTAAGTGGGCAAGGGACAATGAGCGCGTAATTGTCACAGAGTATTTGAAAAGAAATTTACTATTATTTTGTTTTCATCAGCAATCCATTAAATATATTTAATAATAAATTTCTTAAATGATTCTTAAAGTTATTTTAAAGCAGATTTATTTCGTTTGCAATCGAACGCAGGCATGCACGTTAACGTTAATTTTAACGATAACCAAAATATTTTTTTCGTTTCGTTGAAGCAAAATAAATAAAAAAACGTTAATTCCAACAACGAAAAATATTTATTTCTTTTCGGAGAAAACGATATAAAATTTTTTTCGTTTTTGTCCCAATCAACCGTTGAAAATAATGTTAATTTCAACAAAAAATTTCGTTTTTTTTGGACCCGAAGAAATTTTTGTTTAAGGTGGTATGACACTTGCTTTTTCGAATTTTTAATATCTTAAAAAGACAAAAAGAGCAACACACCAAACAAAGCTATATCATTTTTAGTTGGTGTGAGCAGTACGCTGCAAGTCCAAAAAAATGCAGAACAGTCATTTTCAATCGCTGAAAACTGTTAAAAAATATTTACTCTTTCAGCCGCTAGCAGCTTAAAATCTGACAGAGGCACATTAAATTCTGACATTTCACAATATACTTTTTTTATTGTTTATTTATAATGAATATACAAAACCAAATAAACACAAATTAACACAAGAACTGCAAAAAGTTCGACTTTTAATATTTAACAAATTTTTTCCATTTTTATGTAAAGAATTCATAATTTTTGACAAAATTCAAAATAACACTAAAATGCTAAATTCAACGGACTGCTATAACTATCCTTATTTAAAAAGTATATTCTTCCCTTTTAACCGCTGCTTTTTTAAAGATCTTAAAAATGCGAAAAAAGCAAGTGTCATACCAGCTTTAGCATAGGAGAAAATAATAGAAAATTTTTCGTTTTTCAACGAAACGAAATTTGATTTGATAAATTTTTAACGTTATTTAAAAAACGAAATAATTTTCATAATTTATTTTTCTGCCTCAACGAAACAGAAAAATTCTGTTGATTTCGTTGTGCATGTCTGATCGAAAGATAAAAGCATTTTTTTTATCGCGGAAAATTTGTCTGTTGCGTATTTTCTCAAGAAATTTTAGACACAACTTCAAAAATCAACGAACGTTCGTTTCAACCGTTCATTAAATATTAAGGTTTAAATAGAATGTCCGTTCAGAAAAAAATTACTAGCAGCGTCAGTGATTTTTTTTTTGTTGTGCGTGCGTCATCGTTTCGGTTTGCGTTGTTGCTGTTCTACATGTTTTCGTTTTTGCGTTATCGTGGACAAATGAGAACAATAAGAAATAAGAAAGAAAAGTAAGGAAATCAATCTGCAAGAAACATTCAGATAATTAAGTGCCGGTCGTGAACAAAGTTCCTGAATTTTTAATTCAAACGCTCATTTCGAATAAGTGATTAAAAACGAACGTTCGCTGTTTTTTTTTTATTGTGTGAAAAAACCGAAATAATCCAATTGGATTTTTATTGCCTTTAATTGTTTTTACACAACATCTTTGGATTTAAGTGTTCACTTAAATATTTCTTTTTAGCATATTTCTAAAGCTTTCGGTGTTCAAAAGTAAATAAATTAAATAATTATTTTTAGATTTAGTAAGAAAAAAATTATAGAAGTGTTAGTCTGCCAACTTATGTGAAAACGAGATATTGTGAAATTGTTAAATATTATTATTTTCGTTTTGAATTATCATATTCATTGCACCAAAAAAAAATATATGGCAAATTTTTTCCAAAAATTTATCACATGCTCTTAGTAGGTTCCTTTTCTACTTATAAGAATATCAGTTATTTGTTTTTTTATCGGCATAATTTTGTAAAATATTATGGAGATACCAATTTTTTTATAAAAGCAACAATCTTTAAAATAAAGTCATTTCTAATAAATCATATTTCCATCTTAAGTAACCTTATTTTTGTAAATGGTAACATTCCTGTCATTAGAAAACTATAGAAAAGCAATTTCAAACAATTAAATATTTTTGGAATTTTTGTGCTAGAGTTGCCAACTTTCTGAAAAACTTTAATTTGGTTTTATCTCAAAAAGTGAATTTTAGTTTTTTTTTGTTATTTTAAAAACAAAATAAACTTTTCACTTAAAAAGAATTACGATGGCTAAATGGCACGTTTTCGCAATCTCTTTTTCTGACACAAATTTCACTTTATCGTTCATCTTCATCTTATACCGTTTGAGATATTTTTACAAAATCTTGAACAAAACTGTTTGCCGTTTTAGAGTTTTATACATAGTAATGTTTGTTTTATATATATTAATGACCTCACACGTGACTTTGGAACATAAAAATGGAAGAAAACTAGAATAAATTAAAAAATTTTAATTTTTTCGTTTAAGATAATCGAAAGAGATAATATCTCTTTTTTTACAGATTTAAGAAAACATTTTTTAAAACGAGCGACCTAATTGTAAACTAATTTGTATCTTCAACGTACCTATTTATGTGGCCAGCTTAGGTACTTGCTAAGCGATTGCTACGACCTAGTTAATAATAACGATATTCAGCCTGAAACACACACAAAAAAGAAAATACCAAAAGAACAAACACAAAAGCGAGAGATATCACTTCTTGCACGACAAGGAATGAAATGAGAACACAAACTCTGATGTTTTTATTTTTTTTTTTTTTTTTTTTGTTGATCAAATTCAGAAAACATTAACCCTTATTCGGCAAACTTGTCCGAAGTTAAAAAAGATATAGTGCATGTGCATATGATCCCAGTGTGCCGAATAAAGGTTAAAGTCTGCGACAGCAACAATTGTTATGGCATTCTTTATTTTTCATGTTGTCTCTCCAACGAAAGGAAAACATAAACAAGCTCTTATATTTTCACTTCTCACTTCTGTCGACTTCTGTCAAATAAGATATAAAGAAAAGTATGTGACAGCAACAATTGTCGGCGCTTATTCTCGTTGTCATGTTGCCTGCAAAACATGCGTTCAATATTTTGATAATGGACGTGCGCGGCATGTAGCAGTCATTGTATTTAACCTATGAATAGGTTAATCTTTTATTTTACCAACACTTCTTTGCATATGTCTAGTAAAAGTTATTCAATGAAATTTTCACAGGTTCTACTTAATTCATGCTGTCTTAAACTGAAGCAAATACGCAATACTGTCCGCTAGGCATTTACTTTCTCTTGCTCTCTTATTTTGCGCTTCTTTTTGAAAATCAAGTTTCATACATCACGCAGCTGCGTTAATAATTGCTTGAAATGTGCGTTTCATTTAATAAATGTAAGCGTCAGCATTAAAATTTACACATTATTTTTTCGTTGTGGTTTTCATTCAAGCGTTTTAATTTTTTTTTATGTTGATCGAGTTTTTTGCCGCAGCGGCAAAAGCAAGAATGACTGCAATCAATATGGCATCACTGACACAGTTTCCTGACTGCTGGTATGTTGGCTAGATGAGTATTAATTTCACTATTTCGAAAGTAACAACACAAAATAAACACACTTGTTTTAAGTAATGGCGGTTGCTGCCAAATACATGTTTTTGAGTGAAAGAGGGAATTAAATAATTAAAATTTAAAAATGGATTTATTTGATTTAATTAAATTGCACTTTATCAAGATCATAGATAATGGTTTCTTCTTGTTTAAAAGTGATTACAGGATCATGAATAGAAATTAGAAATCCAATAGAAAATACACATCTGGACAAAAAAATATGTTTTTGTTAAAAATAATTATAGTTTTAGAGTTCAACAATTAAAAATTAGAAAAACAATTTGAATTCCAAACAAAAGTAAAGAAAAATAAGTCATTCATAACAATAGGTAATGACAATGATTTCATGTGGCCATAAAAAAAGGTACAACGGCAGTTTATAAAGAAAAAAAAATTAGATAATTGCATTTTATTTATTGTTTTGAGAATACCTCAGCTTAGTACAAACCAATATCCTGAATATCTGCCATTATTCTTCAAAGCAACCTGAATCCTTCTAGGCATGGACGAAACCAAGTGCTGACACGTCTCCAATGGTATATTGTACCATGCTAGCTGAACTTTTTCCCACAAATCGTCCTTAGACGTTAGTTAGATTTTCTTTTTTTTCAATTCATCCCAAAAATTCAATCGGGTTGAGATCGGGTGATTTACTGGGCCAGGACATACAGTCGATTTGTTTGTCCTTCAAAAACTCTTTTACCAACTTCGATGAGTGTTTGGGGTCAGTGTCTTGTTGGAACCGCCAAACTAAGAGCATTTCTTCAAGTGCGTTAGGCTGCGATTATAGTGAGCGCCGAGTCAGACAGGCAGGCAGGCTGAAATCTGTGTGAAAAAACGAGATGCAGATAGCTATCTATCTCGCTTGTTCACATTGCCTACCTACCTGCCTGTCTGACTCGCCGCTCACTATAAACGCAGCCTTAGACAACATTATTGCTTGTAATATTTCCACATATCCGGATCGGGGCATAATGTCCTGAATACGCAATATTCAGCCAACGTCATTGTGAGGAAAAGCATCTCCAGACCATTATGTTTCCGCCACCATGCTTGACAGTTTTCCTAGTGTACTGCGGATCGAAATCTTTACCTTTTGGGCGTCGAAAATTCCTTGCGGCACCATTAGAAAACTAATTTATTTTGGTCTCGTCGCTCTATTGGATGTTATTCCACTGTTGACTACTTCATCTCCTGACCATGAGGGTAGCATGTTGGCAAAATCTTTCCTCGCGTGTATATTTTTCTTACGAAGGAGTGGAACCTTGCGGGCTATTCTGCCATAGACCTTTGAATTCACTAACCTTCTACGAATAGTCCGTGAAGAAACTTTATTGCCTAATTCTGCTGCTTTTGTTCTTGAAGCAATAAAAGGATCCTTTTTCGCCATTATATTAATGCGATGATCATCGTTTAGTTTGGTTTTTCATTTTCTTCCACGTTTTACTCCAACTTTTTTTTTCTTAAAAGCATTTGCGACAAAATTTCGAGAACGTCCACGCATCTCAATAGCAATCCGCTTTTCTGCGGGTGTACAATGATCGCCGCAACCCATCTAGATACCAAAATCTTTTATGAAGGCTTCAAAATTTAAAATTATACAAACCTTTAAAGAAAAATTCCAAAACTACACTTTTGAATAAAAAAAAAAAAAAAACCCTTTTAAATGCACTTAAAATATTTTTTCCGAAAGTGTACTTGTTTTTTGTTCACAGCTTAATTTTGGCAACTAAATTTTAGATTAGAAACTGCACTGAAAATTGATTGCCTCTCAATAACGAAACAACTTGTTTAACGGTAAAATTTTAACTTTCAATTAAACTATATAGCCTTTAAAAGATTTTCAATAGGATTGAGGTCTAGACACTGAGCTGGCCGCTGCATAACCTCAATTCTATAGATACGAAACCATTCCGTTGTCAGTTAATTGGTATGTTTTGGATCTTTTGGATCTTTATTATGATCCTGCTGGAATATTCTTTTCAGCAGCATGCCCTCTTCACCAAATTGCAACATAACATTTTGCAGTATATCACTATCAATCCTATGAACTGAACCAACACTTCTGTAAGAACAACAGCCCTAATTTTTGTGGTGAACTGAGGGTCATATTCCTTGTTAGGGGGGACGTCTTACATACTCGCAAGACTCGCCATATAACACAATTTTAGATTCATGTGTCCAGAGTATGTTCTTCCACTATTCTATAAGCCAAGTTAGATGGTCTTTTGCAAACATAAGTCGTCTTGTTATGTGATTTTTCTATAAGAGAGAAACCTAACGAAGACTTCGGGCATATGTATAAATTATGTATGTTACTTCGTCGTAGCCATGGTCGTAGCCTTCGTCTTACGGTATGAACTCCAAATGGCAAGTTGAGTTCGTCTCGGAGCTACACAGCCGACATTTTTGGTCGAATTTTAACCCACCTAATAATTTAACCTCTATCCGTACGATAACCTCTGATAAAATTTGCTTTCCATTCCTTTGTTCGTCCTTTTTTGGAACGAAAATGCATTGCGAGTCATGATGGAGGAACAACTGTCGCGTTTTTCTACTTCCTTATAGGTTTTACCGCTTTTTATAAGACTTTTCATTAATTCTCCTTATTCTGCACTGTGACGTTTTCCGCGGCCCACATAAGGGGTTCACTTAAATCCTTCATACATATTTATATTTCACCACTTAAATTACAAGAAATAATAAAAAAGAACTTACTTGTTGTGTATTAAAAATAAATATTTTAATGATAAAATAAAATTTTTACACAGATTGTTTGTCCACTATTATTTTAATGCTTGCTGAGAAAAATAGATAACGAATGCAACAAGTTCCACAAAATAACGATAAATTTATGACAGTTTTAAATTGCGTGCAACAGGGATGTTATATTTTATGGAACATAAAATTTGTGTTAAAAACAAACTTCTATTACAGCGCACTGTTTTTATATTATGTTATGCATTTTTTACATATAAATAAAATATGAATTAAAGTTAATACCATATTTTTAGTAATATAAAAGATGCTTTTATTCATCCCGTTTGCCTACTGTATATAATTATATTAAATTCCAAGGTAATCTATCATCGGTGCTGACATCCACACTATTTTTTCCTATGCAATTAATTCCAAATTTGTGATTATCACTGAGAAAAATTATCAAATTTGATATAAGGTAAAGTTTTCCTTTTAATTCAGCTGCGAAATTGTTTTTGATAAAAATCATATTTTTATCAAAAATTCTTTATTAAAAGACGAAGAATTTTTAAAAAAGACGAAGCGCTTTCGGTGAAATTTCTACAAACTCATATGCACTAACCGTGTACGTCTAACAGGCATGTTTGCTACTGTGAACGCGCTTATTTAAATATAACAAAATAACTCTCTTTTTACAATACCACAGCTTATAATTGTGAAGTGGACACCTGTTAAGATTCACAGAACGTTGTTGAAAGTTTGAACGTTATTTAGCTCTTAAGGAATATAAAGGCATAAGAATAAGAAATATTTAACACGCATGCTATTTACCGGAAATAAATAATGGAACTACTTGCAGTTGACTTTGCAATAAGCTGTCGAAAGCGACACATTAGAGAATAGTTTTGAAATGTATTTTCATTAAAAAACCAAATAAACAGAAATGTGTTCTATAAAAGTGTAAAAAAAGTTGAAAGAGTGATGAAATTGTGTAAATAAGAAATAAATTTTTAACATTTTAACAATATATTTCAATATATAAATACAAATTTTGTTCTTTTTATAAAACCCAGAAACTTTCTTTAAACTGTATTATACTATGCCATAACATCTTCTTAATAGCTCTGACATGCATTTGAAAATAATACAATGAAATAAAAAGCTAAACTCTTCAAGTCGACAAAAACTTGTTTTGTTTGGAAACCACCAAGTTCTAACCATGTTACAACAAATTTATGAACATGCAATTTTTGGTTTTTTCTTTTTGTGAAATTTTGTTGCAACTTAACAATGCTGCGCGACGCTCTAAGAACGTTACTGTAACGTGCAATTTTTGGCTCATTTCATAGCCACATCTACTAGACTTCCGTAAGAAAAGGAAATAGCAAAAAGTGTTTCTAAAAGCACTTAAACACAGCAGAGCATATCTTTTAATGGGCTTAGACGGCCATTTAGCCGACTTGAGAGCACTCGGACAAGTAACAAAAGTATATATACAAATATATACTATATAAATTTACCTAATGACCTTTTTTAGCAATTGCAATGATTGTTTGGTTGGCTTTTGTTGAAATTTAAATGCATTTCTTAAAGTAGCTTTCTAACAATTCATGTGCTCTGAAAATCGGCAAATGTTGTTTTGTAAATCTTGTTGCTTTTTTTTTTCTTTTTTTTTTTTGAATTGAAGTTACTCTAGAATTCCGTAGAATAACTAGAGCTAGAATAACTAGAATAACTAGAGAATTGGCCAATCCGAAGATTAAAACGCCATCACCAATTATGTTTATTGTATCCTTTGTTAAAATTTATTATCAAGTACATGTGATTGCTTATCGAAAACTCGAACGCTCTCACTTTTTTATATTAAACGAATACATCTCAAAAGATCGAAGTGGGACTTCCGCGCAACTGACTTTATTTTTACTTAAACCACTTCGAAACTTTATATGATGTTTTTAATTAAAATGAATTTTTTATTATCGATTGGAGCTTAACACCCTCCATGGTGAGGAGATTAACCGGAAGTGTTGTTGCCTTTTTTTATAAAGTTTTTATTTTTAAGCTTTAATGCAACATATCCTAATTACACAAGAACTCTTGGCTTAATCATATTACTAACAGGACACTGTCTTATGAGCCACAACCTGCAAAATACTCAACTTAGTGTTTTGACTAATGAGTTGCCTCTAATTTAAATGACACTCAATTTTATTGATTTCAAAGCAATCAAGCACTCTCAGTCAATATTTCCTACATAACCATTAACAACCCCAAAATATCTTTAAAACAGTCTTTAAAACGTTCATATCACATTTATGCTATGAGTGGCTACGAGTGGTTCTCTTTTTTGTTGTTGTTTGGAATGTGTGTTTTAATTATTTTACCCTAACTGCGCACTTATGCAATAATGTGGCAAAATGTCTTTTCACAAAATATGCATGGAAATGCGTATTTAACAAACATACGCACACATTAACAATTGTTATTAAAGAAATTTAAGGGTATTAAACACGTTTGCTTGAGAGCCTTTTGTCTGGGTAAGTATTGTTGGTACAAGGTGACAGTTGGCATTTTAGATAGAACAATCAAATTAGATTGATTTAACTGAAATACAAATTCACAAAGTTGTGTAATGCGTAAATTCAAATGAATTTAATTTTTTGATTTTCAAACATAGAAAGATAACGATTACCGGGGCGCGCCCCGATTTGAGAATAGATTTGTCAAGTATTCATTAAAATGTATGAGAATTCATTAAATTTTTTTGAACAAAAATGTCAAAAACACTATTTATAAACGTCCAATAAGTACAAAAACCTCTTATAAAGGCTTCATAAATGAGAAACCGTCAATAAACCCTTCATAAAGCATTGTTAAAATTTTTCCTCTCATCTGAGCACAAATATTGTCAAAAATACTTCGAACTATTTCAGAAAATATTAAAACATTTCAAGATATTGAAAACAAAAGTAATAAGTAACAATTTTTTCAGAACAAAACATAAATAACTCAATTTTTTGAGAGTTTGAATGTCAAAATATTGATAAAATTGTGACAAATTAACAAAAATTATTGAATTTATCAAATTCATAAACCATTTTTGACACTGTCCGCACTTCAAATTGAAAGTGTTGCTATTTTTACAAAAAAGCTGAGAGAACATTTTTATGATAAATAATATTTTAAAAAGCATTTACCTCTAGAAAGTGCACATTTTAAAGATATTTAAGGATATGTTATATATTTTAAGATATTTTTATGAATAAGACCCCTAGTATATAACCGATATATGACCCTTTGCGTTCCATGGACTTTGCCATTTTCAAAAACGCTAGTTTGAACAAACTTCTAGAACAAACGTTATAAGGTTCTCCAAAAGGAAGCAATTTATTACTCCCTTGGTGTTTGATTAGGACATACACATTTGTGTGACCTGGGCTTTTGGTGATAAAAAAAAATGTTTATGAAGTTGGATTCTAAAAAGGTTATGGTTAAAGCACTATTTATTTAAAGATAATATAATAGGCTTTCACAAAAATTTTAAATGAATCACATCCGTAGATAATTCCACATGTTAGAGCTGTCTGTATGTAATATATTTTTTTATATAAATCCGTTATTTTCTCAAAAACTATTGTTAATACTATGAATTATGAAAATGAAATTATTAAAGCTTCAAAATTTAACATTATTTTGATATATTTTTCCTGTATGTTTTCCTTGTATGCATGCTTTAAGAATGTTTTTACTAAATGGAAGCATAGCTATTTAAGTTACAAGCAATTTTATTTAATAAAGTCGAAATTTTACAAAATATATTAATTAATTTGTATGCCAAACTTAAGGTTGAACTTTAATAAAATATACTTTTAGTATCTTAATAATTCAAATTTAATAGAAAATAACAGTTCTTTTAGATAAAAAATTCAAATATGATGTAAAATTTCTTATAGAATTCAAAATATTTGTCCATAGTTTTGTATTGTAGGTTACCTCAAAGTAAATTTAATTGCATTTCAAATGACATATTAATCTTTTGGTTCAATTGAATAATGACAAACACATAGATGTTTTCTTGGACAGAGAAATTTTATGTTTTTATTGTAAAATGAAAGCTGTTTTTGCTTTTTATAAGACTATTTACAGTTTTTAGCAAGAAAAATTAGGTGCTGAGTCAATTTTCAAATGAAATTTCTTTGACAGTTCTGGCTACATGACAGTTTGAAACTTTCTTGTATTGCAATAGTTGAAGAAACTTTCAACGGTTCTAAGAGAAGGCGTCAAATTTTTTTGCCTGCTACCAAAATATCGCTTTCAAAATTTACCGCAAGGTTAAATTTATAAGAATAAATTAAAAATATTTATAAATTTATAAGTGGCAAGTGCATAAACATGACCATTTTAAACTGCGAGCACTGTTTGAAACTACGCGTCGAAAGCTAACAGTTATTAAATAACATAAAAATTTCATAAAAGAATTACGAAATAAAAATATATAAAAAAAGTATGGAATTTAACATTTTGTTTTTCTTGCAAGCATCTTGCGTAAAATAGTACTACAACATAAGACAAGTTGGCAACTCTTTTTCAAATAAAACCCACAAACATCAGCTGTTTTCAGACGCCAACCATCAGCTGTCAACCACTTGTTGCTCCACACTCTTCACTCTCGCACTATCTCGCTCGCACCCATACACGTTTTTCAACTTCATATCATTTTTCGCCCCATTCATGCACAACTACACATTCGGCCACAACCATTCATATATTCCGCTTGTTTTTCCCACTTGGTCGTCGACGTCACCAATTCAGATAATGCTGCTCGGTAATTTTGTCGCGTTTTTCGTTGATTAAACTAAACTTTGTTTACTATTTTCCGCTATAATAAATTTGCAATTGTTGATAACAATAACAATAAAAAACAATACACAAAATAAGAAAAACAACGCATCAAAAACAACAATACAAAAAGCAACGAAAATAATAGATCTTTTAATGAAACATGAGCCCACACGATGATGGGGCTGCAATATATAAGCTGCGTGAAACACCCCGTTGGAAGTGCGGTGAAATTTATACATGGAACAATGCTGAATTGTATGCCGTGGAATGTTTGCTCTGCGACGACAAGAACCTTTGTACTATGACTGCTTTCGCAACACATATGAAAGTTTGTCACAGAAGCTGGGAATGTTGCAGCGAGGATAGCGTAGATGGCAAAATCAATAATACCAGTGCACAGGAGCACCCAACGAACACAACAGCAAAGCTTGAGGAGTCAACATGTACGCTGATGACGCAAGAGGATGAGAAAGTTGCGCAGTGGATTGATGCAAAGGAACAGGAAGCAAGCAGTGAAAAGAAAGCTGTTGTTGTTAATGGTCTTGTGCAACAGTCGATGGTGCTAGATGTCATTGTAGATGAAGAGAAGCAGGTGCTGGGGGAGGAGTGTGAGGTTGCTCAAGAAAAAGTTGTGGGTGAAGCTGTTCAAACAAACAAGCAAGCCATTAACAGCGATGAACTGTTTAGCATGCTTGTATCTGAAGCAACAGCTGATGAGACAAAAGATTCACCCTGCGCGCCGTTATCAACTAAAATACTTAAAAAAATGGTACTGCTTTGCATACTTGGTGTGCTCTCGCCATACTTGTTTGATTTGAATTGTTTTGTTTACTTTTGTGCTAATTAAAGTAATCGTATTTTATATTTATAGCTAACTGAAATTGCGGCAGGTCAAGAACCGCAACATCACTTTGAAGAAGTACTGATACAACATGTGGTACCTGTTGCTGAAAAGGAGGCAGCTGATAACAAAGTAGAGCAGAAAATCGCAACTGATACTGGCAGTTCAATTGGTGCCGACATAGAAGTCAACGATGAGGCAACCGCGATGAAAAGCAAAGAAATATCAAGCACACTGGCGAACAATGAGTGCGATAAGCAAATTGAAGAAACTATGGAGCCAGCTGAAGTGTTGTTATCAAAGAAGCTACATGAAGCGGCTTTAAATGCAGAATATGTAAGATTAAAATAGGTTTAGCTATATAAAGTACAAGCTCGTACAGTGAGGAATTCGAATGATGATTCAATCATTTAGCAATTGTGAAAAATATATTTTTGAAACTGCTTTCGGTACGCCGTCTTGGATCATATAGGAGCTATTAGCCACTTTGGGGCTTCTTGAAATGAGTACAGCAAGTAAACAACACTTTTTTTGCTTTCATGGTTATATTTCTAGGCATCTTAATATAAGAATTTGCATTTACATACCTGTTCATGTTGATAACTTCAAGATATGATATGCCAGGAACACTTTTTATGAACAGGAACACAAAAATTCAGACGAAGTTTTATAGGTGCTTTGGTCAATCTTTAAAAGACTATTTTTCAGAAGAAACTAACCTGTGCATATTTACTTCCTATGATTCAAATGTGGGAAACCACAAAAAATCGTATATTCTGACACTTTTTGTGCTGTTTTGATTTTGTGAACTTTTTTTGCCATCGAACTCCAAACTGATGAGCACAAAATAAAAGTCCTCTCTGCAATTACTGACTTACCGCCTCGCCAAAAATCTGCCTTCCATTCCAATTAAAATTGGTGCTATTTTTACCCACCAAGTCGAAAGTGCTTTTGACTAAAAAAAGAAGGTGGTTTCTTTGTAATTATTTCGAGTAGTGTTACAGATTGTACATAAGGGACCAATAATTTATTTCAGTGGGCCGCTTCAGCGGCTGCCCGTCGCCGAATTTGGTTGCCTAACCTATTTGGTGTAAAAAAATGTCTTAAAGGATTTTCAAATGTGGCGCTTTATTGTAAAAAATTTGTAACAAATTCATTTTCAAAGTATTGTTAATCGCTAGCCGCTACTTTTTCCCTTCTTTCTGACAATTTTCGGATACCATTCCGAAAAAAAAGACGCGTCTTTTGCTGCGATCCACGAATCTATCCAATTTTGGAGTACTTAAAAAAAGAGCGAAAGTGCTGATTCCTAAGGGTATGCGTATCGACGAATGTCTAGGCTATAGGGCGGGTGAGTTAGGACTTGCCATTTCAGCGTTTCATGGTATGTTTTGACTGGCTGCGCAACATGTGGCCGTACGTAGATATGTTGCAAAATTACCTCGTCGTGCCTATACATGTATTCTGTCCATTTTTGCTTTAACGCTCGGCTCAAACGATCCATTGAGTTCAATGGAGTTGGCCTGTGAGAGTTTCAGTCGGTTCAATTGATACCACCAAATACAGAGCATGATCTTATCACTGTGAATATTGGCTTTTGGGGTCTATTTTGATATATGTGCGGGTATTTCGTATGATTTTTTGCACTTGGGATTATCGTAATGAACACATTTCTCATCACCAGTCACAATACGATGCAAAAAAATAATAAAAAATATCCTTTTAGACTTTTTTGTACGCCTAATAGTAAAAATGCAAGTCGTAACTATAGTTTGTTGCTGATAACGACACTGCTGCCGGAGGAGAATATTTTAAAGTTGATTAGTAGATATTTAGCTGTAACTGTATCCTAACTCTTCCAAGCTTTAAGTTTTTCATTGTTCTTCAAATTTATTTCAGATGAAGTTCCAGTGCACCATTATAAAGTATTCCAGGCATATTAGAAATAACTTCTTGAACTATGATTTCACGCATCTGTTGGAATAAAAATTTTCAGATTATGTAGTTTTTTCGTTTGAGAACCAATTATAATTGTCAGAAATAGATATTCACTGCATAACAGATTTTCTTATGGCCTTCATTTAAGGCTCTTTTGTATAAGTATCAGTTAGGCTTTCTTTGGATAACTAACCACTTGTCATCTAATTTGTTTATTTTCAGCAACAGTCGCTTTTGCAACTTAACTTCAACAAAATACTTTACCTCATCGAACTTTATGAAGCACATCCGCGTCTATGGACGCCCACACATCAAGAGTTCAGCGAAACGGATTTATGTCGCGATTCCTGGCAAGAAATCACTCAAAAATTTAATGCAGGCTGCAAGCATAGCTATAAAACTAATGAACTGAAAATAGGAATCTCTATACTCTGTCAACGATATCGTGCCGAAAAGCAAAGACTCGCTGACGAACAAACTACTAGCACTTATAATGCTACTAATAAAAATTCAAAATTTGCGCACTTTACAGCCTTGCAGTTTCTGGATGATCAGGTTAATATATTTATTTTCAAAACCTCTGAGTGTCTATAGCTAATTTAAATTTTTTAAATTCCAGCCCGATGCCATGCAGAGTCGTCGCAGCATTTTACAGCAACAAAATTTTAAAATTATCGAAATTTATAAACGTTTTCCCATACTCTGGCATAGCGCAAAAAAACTCAAGCACTCCGCTGATGAACGTGCAAAAGCTTTAGAGGGCATCAGTGATGCTCTCAAGCTCGATCAGATACACCTTTCCAGCAGATCGGTGCAACGTAGATTGCATGCTCTGCATAAATGCTATCGCAAAGAAAAGATCAATTATCTGTTATGCTTGAAAAAAAATCGCAAATTTCGCACTAATTTTAAGCACTACAACCAAATGCAGTTCCTGCAGCAACATATTCCACCATATGTATGTAGCGTGTGTGAGAGAATATTTGAAAAATTACATGAGCATTTGGAGCATATGCGAACAACCCATGACGATGTGCCGCTGTACGAACTGGAGGAATGTGAAGAAGTTCCACAACCTGAAGCTATGGATCAAGATATGGATCTAACTGAAGAAGTAAGTTATATATGAATAAGTAAGTTATATATATCAATGGTAAGGTCAGTTTTTATAACTTGATAAATGTTGAAAGCATTGAATCGCTAAATGCACAAATGTAATTTTACAAAATTTTTAATTATAACTCAGCTTTCAATAACAAAAAGTTGCTGTGTAAAAACTATGATCATTAAAAGCTAGATATCCATTAAGTGCCTTCTGACAAGTCCCAAATGCAAAGTAAGGTTTTAAAAAATATCAAACTACCTACCAAACTGAAACAAAATCATTGTAGAGTTGTTTTGCTTTAACTAAATTTTAATTTCATTAAAAAGTATTCATTCATGTTTCATGTATAGAAATAGCTTTCTGTTGCGATATGCTAGTCAAATTTCTTCATGTATCCCATTAGCCTTTCTTTTGCAAGCTTTTTTCTTCTATAAGAGCTTGGTTAACGCGTTTATTTTTTATTATTTTTAAATTCTAAGCCAAAAACCATCGTATATTTGTGAGTAGCATTCCATTATATCTAGGCAAAACGTGCCTTTTTGTGCTTTTCCTACTTATTAGGGTTTAGTTAAAGCACGTTAATAAGGTCAGTTCCTTTAAACATGCTTTTAAGAACTAAATTATTATTGAGCTAAAATTTTCAATTCAATAGAAGCTTAATCAAATGTTTGAAGGTTGAAATTAAAGTGATTTTTATTGTAAAAAATTAAATACATTTTTCACACAGTTACATACTGTAAACCATGATTGCACAGCCTTAAAGTCATTTGATGTTTATAAATAAAATTGTCACATCACGTTAGGTTTCATGAACATAAAGATGAATAGAAAAAAGTATTAATTAAAATTATAAATAATAAAGAAAGATAATGGCAGAAGGGCAGGGGTATCAATGGAGGTAATCAAAGCACCTTCACTTTGTTACCATATTCGTGTGTGTATGGTTGTTAGTTTAGGCATTTTGATCAAACGCGCGCGGAATTCTTTAGATTTATGAGTAATCTAAATGTTTGGATGCGTTTTGTTTATAAGAAATGTGTATAAATTTTTATGACTACTCTCACACAAGTGTTGCGAAGAGTAAACAAAGTAAGATTTTACTTATCTATATTTTGAGACGTGCTATCTTTACAAATTTGTTTTCTTTTTAGGTGCCTATAAGATTTACCCAATAAGCAACTAATATTTTAGATTTGGATGAACTTTAAGTAGTTGAAATTGAAAAATTTTCGAATTTTTCAACAATCGGAAGATGAAGCAACTACAACTATATTTTAAAGGCTGAATGCACATCTCTTATGTTCAAGAACTTCAAAGCTCTTGGAGTTAAACGAGATTTTGTAAACAAGACTATTAGAAAGAGCAAAATAAATCCCTCCATCAGTAACGGAAAGAGATTCAGTCGAAATCATTAATATTAAATTCTTCCGAAATTAGAAAGTTGGCAGACGACTTAAAATTGTTAGGAAGATGTCTCCATAACATATTGATGTCAGACCTAAGATGTAAAGGTTACAAGAAACTTTTGTTCTCCAGCAATCACACAACGCCCAACATTATAACATTTGGTCCCTTTCGTATTTTGACATTCCTGTCAAACAGACACATTTACCAACAAACAACAAACCCTGCAAACATTTGAAAGATGATTGGAAGAGAAGTTGATTTTGTGATGCACAAGCAATTCGCCCAAGGGTTCTTTTGGAGATGGCCGCTTTGCGATTGCCTTAATGATGAATGCGCGATTCACGAAAACTTTCAAAATCTTTCTTCGCTCATTTCGGCGATCGTTGGAAGATGGATCGCTTTTCGATCGCCCAAGCGAAAAATGAGCGACTCACGGAAAATTTCCTACGCTCATTTCGAAAATTGTTAGATGGATCGCTCTTGTCGGCAAATCGTTTAAGATCCCTTCTGCCGGTGGGTGAGCGATTCTAACTGGTACAAGACCTACCTGGCGACTCTTAAGACCTCGCTTACCCTTTAAGACCCCTCACGGCGATTAGTTCGCGAGTCTTTGCAGCTTAAGACCTCTTCTCAGCTTAAGAAATCGAGCAGCGTCTTCGCACCTTAAGACCTCTTCTCAGCTTAAGAAATCTTACAGCGACTCTAAAAACCTCACTTAAGACTCCTCCTCACTTAAGGCGATTAGTTCGCGACTCTTCCCAGCAAATCGATTTTATGGCCTCAGATGCTTGTATTTGGCGATTCCGGATAACTTAAAAGAGCTCGCCGGCGATTATCTCATATTCCAAGGTATTTGCTGGCGATTCTGAGGCGTTTGAAAATGTTTGCAGGGAAGAGTTCCGCATCAGTTAAAGTTATAGTGTGGGTTCTATTTATCAATTAAAAGGTAATATTTTATGGTGAACATTGTTCTCAATAGGTTTCTGTACAACTCTTTTATTATATACACGAAATCTTAATCTTAATTGAAAGCTGTCTAAGCCAGCCTCAAGAATAGCCCCATACCAGGTTCAGATGCTCACCTCAAAACGGTTCAAAAAGTTGTGCTGCTTCAATTGTGACACCTCTCTTCTTGATCCTTAGAAAATCTGTATCTGTAGTGGCTGTTTTAAAGACACTTGGCAGCATTCCTACATAGTCCCTGTTCACAATTTGGTCCCAAACATACCATAAATAATTATAGACCGATAGATGATATACCCGGTTTTACTCGGGCGAAAAAAAATGTAAATTGTGATATTTAAGCCTTGTACTCTGTTCAATTTCATGAGAAAATTCACTCGAATCTCCATAAAAAAAACGATAGCTGTGAAATATGCATGAAATTTTGCGCAACATGTTAGTCAACATGTTACTCTGTTCAGCTGCTAGCAATATTTCTCTTGCAACATTTTTTTCGACTATTTAATTGAACTCTCTATTTATTTTGATGTGAAAAGGGACAGTAGTCGTAAATTTTTTGTTTTTATATATTTATTTTTCTCTATTCTGATCTGATTCTCAAATTTTACGATTTCTATGCAACTTTCTATGTCAGAATTTTCACGCAACCAAAAAATGGATTTTGCTAGCAAAATTTCACACAAACGAACAGAGTACTAGGCTTTATTTGATAAGAGTTTTTTATTAATTTTTATTAATTTTTTATTTTTGTATTTTTGTTCGAATAAAAGGTAATAGTATAGTGAAAGAATCATGGCTATTTCTCAATTCCTTTGAGTTATACTCTAAAATATCCCTTTAAACACTGCCACATCAACAACAACGCCATCTACTGGGTCAGAATTTAGACCTAAACCATCACAGGCCCAGCCGCACCCACACACCAAATTTCTTTAAAATCGGTGCAGCCATTTAGAAAGAGTTCTGTGATTCTATTAGACCCTTGTCTTAACTTTAAAGCTCATATAAATTTTTTTCATAAACGAGTCTCAACTCGATGCTTGGCTTTCTAATAATGAACTCAGAGGATTTTAAGGATCCCTACACCGTCAAATGTTTGTTGAACTCGTCGTTCGTCCACATTTAGTACACTGCTCCATATTATGGAATCCAACTGCTCCCAATCAAGTATTGAGAGAGTTCAGAACAAAGTTTACAAGATATTTGAACGGTTCAAAGGTTTTTTAAAAAGTTTACAAGATTTATGTACCCTACCCCATGTGCCTTAATCGATATCTGTTCCCTGGAAACAATGCATTGATATAAAACCGATTGCAAAAGAGCTTCAGAAAAGAGACACGTGAAAAAATGCATATATTTTAGCGAAAATAGTATCTCGTAACTGACATGAATCTGAAACAAACATTGAAAATTTTTCATAAAAATAATTTAAAATTAATGTATGTAAATCTATCTATTTATTTAAAGGTTACCCAAATGCTAGATACAAATGATAACTTGGTCAGCAAAGAGCAGCAGTTAGAAAACCAAAATATGCACCAAACGTTGAATGTGGATGTGGATCAGGTAATATTTATTAAATTTATTTTTTTTTAAATAATATGCATAAAATTGTATGGTATTTTCTAAAGCACAACAATACCGATCTGCACGACAGCAACAACTCATTTAAAGAACAGCAAGACAAAGTCTTATTGGATGGCACAGATGTTGATGTAAGTTTATGCTGTAAAAATTAAATGTCATACTTTAATTATTGCCTTAATTCATAAAGAAATTTCTGGCAAATCTGTTGGAGAAAGAACCCTTTATGGAAATTGCAGCGGAAATTTTTAATGAAGCAAATGCTAAGCATGAAGTTGGCAGCTTAATGCATAAAATACAACATAACGAATGCTTGGATACTGATGCAGCTAACCTAAAGGTATAAACTTTAAATTTGCATTAACATAAAAGAAATTTTTCAGCCTTTTTATTATTTTTTTTTTTAAACAGGAGGATACGCTTAATATGCCGAAAATGTCCTTTGATTTTTCTGCAGATTTTAAATATGCAATTGATGAGATCATGCAACAAAGTCCTCATGTTAATACAGAACCAAAAATAGCAGAGCAAATTAATAATGGAGCAACGAAAGATGTAGCCTCTGCTTATGATGTAGCTTATGCCATGATATCGCCTAACTACACGCCAACTTCACTTGATTCTGCTACGAATAGCATAAGCTCGCCACAACATTATTTGGCATCACCGAGAAATTTTTTAAATTCACCACAGGAAAATGTTTCAAATTCTCCACAGCAGGTTTTTGATGGTTCACCGTCACATTTAATGCTTTCTCCACAGCCGTCTCTATCGAATGGTTCGACGCACTATTTCAGCTCAACGCCGCAGCATATAATAATATCTCCACAGCATATTGTCAATTCAGCGCAGCAGCTATTAGATCCCATAAACAATACATTGATGAATGTCATCAATGCGCCCATGAATACTTTTGAAACCGCCCACTATACTTCCAGCACTACGAAGAATACTATTAATATTATGCCGGACACTTTTAATATGTCAGACATTTATTTCAATATTCAACAAACTGATATGACCAACAACTCTCATGATATAAACATACCAGAACAAACCATAAATGCTCCACAATACGCTATAATTACTTCGCAGGAAGCAATGGCTCTTATTAATAGTGAAATTAATACCTTGAATTTCTTAAAAACTCAAGAAAATACTGCTTATGAAATGACTACTCTAAACTCAGCTACGAATATCAGCGACTTTATGCCAGCTAAAAGTGTAAATCTAGCACAAAATTTAACTATAACTCAGAATGCATTGAATGTAGCACAAAATAATTCTTTGAGCTCACACAATGTCATGAACATTCCACAAAATGCACTTAATAATGTTATGAATATAACGCCGCATGTTGCTAACATTCCACAAGAAACTATTAACTATCCACAACAAAATATTATTAATATACCACAGTTTAAAACAAATACTCAACCAAAGACATATTATGTTACTCAAAAAATTGTCAATATACCGCATAATTCTCTGAACAGTTCAAATGCTACACTTAATAATGATAATGCTCCAACTTTTTTAAAACAAAATAATGCTCAAACGGAGCAAACTAATATCGATCAACAAAATTTAGCACTGGATGATGTGTCTACAGTAAATTCAAGAGATTCCTTCACTACACATACACAAGCTGATTCGTCTTTAATGGCACAAAATGATTATAGCAGCATATCTAGTGAATCATGCACACAGCAAATGCAGCAAAATACAACTTCAATGGAGCCAACAAGCAGCGAAGCAGCAATAACTACAACTAAGAACAAGCAAATCAAGACTGATTTTAAAAACTTGAAATTAAGACTTAAGAAAACCTTTACAAATCAAACCGATGAAGTGAGTTTTTAAGACGTTAATAACAAATTTTATATATTTTGCATGAATTTGAATTGATGCTAAAAATAAACATAAATTCTTTCTTTTAATTTAGGAATCCTCCTTTGATTGCACTTCGCAAGACTCACACATACAATGCGAAATCTATATAGATAACGACAACAATAGCAGTCAGGATTACATACCGGTAGTATTAAATTAAAATGATCCAAAAAGTTGTTATTAAATAAAAACAAAATTATTTTTAGCTGCTATCTATGCCACCCACTTCACGTTTGACTGAGAAGCAAACTCACAAATTAATAAGCATCTATAGACAACATCCTTCACTCTGGAATCCTACCAACGCTGAATTCAATTCAAAGAACATACGTCATATTGCTTGGAAGACCATAACAATAGCATTTAACAAGTTCTACAAACTACGCTTGCAGTGGCAGACAATATATAAAAAGTTAACAGATCTTGTCAAATACTATAGAAAAGAAAAAGAACGCATTACCAAACGTGATATGACATCGAAATGGTTCTATTATAACGATTTTGTGTTCTTGGACGAATATGTTAGTTTGCAAACAACAAAAAAAATGCATAAAAATAAATATATTTATATAATTTAATTTTCCTTTTCAGCTGGACGTCACATCCGACATACATAAGACGCTGCAGGAGAAGGAACTGAATATAAAAATTATAGAATTGTATAAAACATTTCCACAACTCTGGAACACACACTTGCAAGAGTATAAAAAACGCTCGCAACGCAATCGTCACATAACAGCTATGCACAGTTGTCTACAACGGGAGACCAATATTCAGATAACACTAGAACGTTTCAAACGCAAACTGCTAGACTTTCGTTGCAGTTTTCGTCAGGAGAAGGAAAAACGCATTGAATGCGCCAAAAACAATGAAGCCTTCGAATCGTTCTATGAATACTATCAGATGCTCGAATTTCTAGAGCCGCATGTAGCACCATTTATATGCAAGGTTTGTGGCGTCACCTTTACCAAATTGACTGAAATTTTGCGTCACTATCGTGCCACAAAACATCAGAAAATTTCCAAGAAACGCACACACCTCAGCGACGCATTGCAAGAGAACGATTGCAAGCATATTTGTCACATATGTGGCGCCAAGTTTACCATGCGCAACAATTTGGTCTATCATCTAAATCGTCATATTGGTAAACGCACACACCTGTGCCAGATATGTCCAAAAAGTTTCTACAACTCCACATCGCTGCGTGTGCATGAACGTTCGCATACCAAAGAATGTCCATATGTCTGCACGCAATGCGGACAGTCCTTTGTGAACAATAGCAAATTAAATCAGCACATCAAGCGACACAATAGCGAAAAGGACTTTAAGTGCAACGAATGTGGCAAAGGTTTCTACTCCGCCATTGAACGTGACAAGCATGTAAAGCGTCATTTAAAAATACGCGATCAAGTGTGTCCCATTTGCGGTAAAGCCTTTATTGTAGGCTCATCCATATACACGCACATGGAGCTGCACACTGGTGTTAAGAAGTATGTCTGCAAAGTTTGCGACAAAAGATTTGCACAAAACTCTGGCCTCTATCGTCATATGAAAAAGCACAATACGGCAAACGAAAGCAATACAAGTAGTTAACTAGAAAAAATAAACCAACAAAAAAAAAAACAATCGAATATCAACGAAAATATGCAAAAATTTTCAAAATTTTTGTGCAACAAAAACGTCCATTATTTATATAAGCGCAGCTTATGGTTTTTTAAGCTAAACAAACATAGCTTTAGCTAAGATCAATTTTGATATAAATTTATTACGCCTTAATTGTACTTAAAATAAGCGAATATTTTTAAATTTTATACATTCAAAACTTTTACATTCTTAATAGTTTTTACTTTTACACAATAATTGGCAGGAAAACTTAAACTCAAATATTAGCTTTAAGCAGCTTTTAAAAATCAATATCAATTCGTTATATATTTTTATTATTAATATTAATATTTTAGTAGAACAATAATTACGTTTAAAGTTTCTAGTACTTAGCAAATTTATGCAAAAGCACTGCATTGCAATTATTAAAACATTTTATATTTCAAACAAATACTTTTTCAAAGAAAAGAATCAAGACCCTTTTACAATAGCAAGACTTTTCATATTCAACCTTTGTTAAACTAGAATTATTTTTTGTTAAAAACTTACTCAATATGAAAGGCATCGACACTTACGAACAAACTTTTCTAAGTATTAATTATATGTTATAAGCTTATATTTTATTTATTTTTATATTTGTATATGGTATTTATAGAGCTTACACACGCTCAACTTAAGGTTTTATTTAGTATTTGTAATGTTAATTTGTCAATTTGTTTTTTTTTTTATTTATTTGTAACAGTATCAAGTTTAATTGTCAGTATCACTATCAGTATCCGGTGTGTCTTAGATATTATAATAAGGTAACTATTTTATCAAATCAAAAGGACTTATATAAAACTTACTATTCCAGCAATACTTCAGCATGACCAACTCTTAGCTTTAACATAGCTTTTATATACAAAATTTACAGCCTTTTAAAGTATACATAGATCAATAGAATAGCTTAAGAATATCAATACTTTTTTAATTAAAAATTTGCTCAATTTAAATATATAAATAAAATAAAATCATAGTATCTTATACAGTTTATAAAATAATAATTATAAAATTATGTCATTCTGACTCCAGACTTACCAGATCTGAAGCCACACTGATAAGGTTCAATCAGTTGGTTGACGATGGGCTTTAGTCTTTCAAATAATACGCCCAGCAGGATCTTATATTCGATATTAAGAAGGCTTATTCCACGGTAGTGGGGTCGCTTTTCTTGTGGATTGGGCTGAGCATACTAAGATTGGACTCATCTGGAATGCATTCTTCCGACCATATTCTGCATAGAAGCTTGTGAATGCATTTAAACAGAGCTTCGCCTCCGATCTATAGCATCTCAGCTGGTAGACCATCGGCTCCTGCGGCTTTATTTTTTATTTTTAAGCAGAGCTATAGCTGTTAAGACCTCATTATAGTCGGGCAGTGGAACTTTAACGCTGTCATCCATAATTGAGGTTTCCGGGATATCATCTCTATTGGTGGGATTGTTGTCAGTTTCGCCATTTAGAAGACTTGACAAGTGTTTCCTCCATAACATCACTGCACTCTGGATATCTGTCACTAGATTCCAATTTTCATCCTTGCTGGAAGATTCTCCGATCTTAAAGCCATCAGCCAGACGTCTTATTCTTTCGATAAATCTTCGAGTCTCAGCTGTATAGCAAATAGATGCAGCCGCTCTTGGTGTGTTCGAGAGGAAATTTCTTTGCAAAATCATTGGTCCTGTTCGAATTTGCGACGACATTGCTTTCGAATAATACACAAGCTGAATAAGCTCTGCAACGACATTGTCTTTGTTCAGCGTATAACAACTCAGCGACTATCATATCTATCGTATGAATGAAGAAGATCCAGCGAAAAATGTTTTTGGGTCGAAAGACGAGTGTCGACGACAAAAAGACAGACCATACTGAAAAAGGCGCGCGCGAAAAAGAGGGGCCTGGTGAGAGCTGATGAAGTCAGCCGTAACCGGACCACGACTAGTCATATCCACTTAAGTAGTAAGTATGAAGCCAACATCTGTAACGTAATTCCCAAAATTTTAACGATATCTGCTGGTGATTAAGAGATTACAATAAAATTTACCTAATTTTCTAAAAATATAAATATTTAAAGCTTACGTTGCAAAAGTTGTGCTACGCGTTTACGCATGTACAGGGTGGGCCAAAAGTCACCGTGGTCCATTTTCAAATTTGACTTAACAGTGCCATTGGTCTTGGGCAGTGTGGGCAGTGTGGGCAGTTGCTCCATCCTGCTAAAACCACATCTCAGATCTTGACTTCAAGAGCAGGACTTAAAAAATGTTAGTCGATACTGCTCTCCATTTACGCTTCCATCTTCATTTTCGAAGTAAGGCCGCCCAATGATATTTTTAGATGCAATGCCACACCATACTGTACACCTAATGGGGTGAAATTGGCGTAAATGAATGGCTCTTGGATTTTCAGAACCCCAGAACCTACAGTTTTGCTTATTAACAAAGTCATTGGAATGAAAATGAGCTTCAGCACTCACAAAAGAATTGACGGCTGATTGTTATAATAAAATTCTATTATTCTGGTTCTTTGTTCAGTTGTGTATCTCTCAATTATTTATTCTCCAGGTGCTATTAATATAATCTGAAAAAAAAATATATAAACGAAAAAATTATTAAATTTTTAAATCATGGTGACTTGGCTCACCCTGTATTTGAAAATAATTTGTTTTGTACCCAGCATGATCTAGACAGCATTTTATGCACTTAAAGGCGTTCAACTAATGGTGCTCGCATTCAGTGCTCGCCATCGATGCAAATTAAGCCGGAGATGCTCTTCTTTTAACTAACTTTTGCTAACTTTTTTTCATAAATATCCGCAGCGTCTTTATTCTGCACTATTAAAGTTAATTCTTAAAACAAGATTTTATTATCTTTAAAGGCAACATAATAATAAAATGTATGCTCCCTATAAACCCAATTTTGTATGCCTATCATAAATCCCAAACAGAAACAAACTTCATTTAAGTAGCTACAGATATGTTTGTTTGATGATGTTTGAATTATTTTATTGTTGCAAAAAAAAAATAAAATTTTAAATCAATACAATTTACTGCACTACTAATGTGCAATAATTATTTTAAAATAGTTAAAATTATTCCCTTAATGGTTGGAACTTATTTTAAAAACCGTTTCTGTTGTCGCAGACGGTAGATATCATTGGCTGGTGGCGCAGGTGTCTGGGTCTCCTCATCACTATCCTCACCACCAGGCAACATGCGACGTCGCTTGATGCCACCAACGCTGTCGCCAGTGCAAATGCTGTCATCCACAATCCAGTGCACAGATTTGGCTAAATCGAAGATTTTAACATCGCAGCCATTTTCGCCATTAGGCAGTGGCGCAGCTGTTGTAAATAAAAACAAAAAGTGAATAAGTTAAACACTAAAATAATCAATAAGCAATGTTGCCACACATACCATCGGCCAATTGTATGCGATTGAAAATATCAAATAACATTTCAATGGAAACGAATGGACCACGAAATGAAATGGGCGGCGGCAGTTGAGCGCAAAGTGAGGCCAGCGCATGTGGTTGTGGAAATGTGCCACCGCCTAGCGGATGTTCGCCTGGATGTGCATTCGATTTAGGTTTAAACGGTATCATCTGCGAGAAGTCAGGACGTGGCAGGGTAACAGCCTGCTCAACATCTGGTTCGTCAAGCTTGTTGTTGGTTGAGCTGCTCGTTTTATTGGTCATAATGCCAGCATTCTAAAGCATACAAATGAAATGGCTTAAGAATAGCAAAACTACTTTGTCAAAATAAATTACTACCTTCTTTTAATTTTAAGCAATTATTGGTTGCATTAAAATAGCAGTCATTAAGTTAACATGCGCTAAAAAAAAATTAAATCAGACTTACCTCAGTGTAGCCAATAGAACGCAGTTCAACGCTGGAGCAGGGATACAAGTCTAGAAATTTATAACGATCCACCAGCTGTGCAGTCTCCTTGCCCTCGTACTCTTTGAGCTGTAAAAATATTTTTAAATTTAATTATTTAATTAAAAACAATGCAATAACTAGAAAGCAAGACATACATTTTCCAGCACAGCACTGCGTCGACGTTCCACTTTGACAATACTGGACAGATCACCAATATTTGATTCGAATTCCAGAAAACGATTCCAAACATCTACGGACAAGTTAGGCGTCAGGCCACCTGAGGAGAGCACACGTTCGAACAGCACACGCGTATTGTTATCCTCATTCAAATGTGATAAATAGTCAATGTAGCACATGACATACTCGGGACTGCCACCGAAACGTTTAAGACCAAGTTCAAAAATACGAAAAGCAATATCTTTATCCTTAGAGCAATAATACTCCATGAGTGCAGCAGCAACAAAGACATGATAACGTGAACGCACATCTTCACGTGCCTTTTTGAAGACAGCACGCGCCGATTTAATGCCCTCTGCACGACGTGCGAATTTCATGTATTGTACAAAAGGCTGAAATGAAGAAAAAACAAAATATCGAAGCATTTTATATTGTGACACTTAAACGGCCAGAGAGCGCTCGATTAGAAACTACTTTTTACTACTACTTAATGTTTCCAGAACTGCGAGTTTAACTTGATTTAAGTTTCTAAAATTGAAACGAATTCGGTGCTTAACTATCTAGCCTAAAGGAATGTGGGAAAAAATGCACATATTGAAGTTTTTTTTTTCTAAAGAATGTGAATTTAGTTTAATACAGAATTAAGCGATATAAAAAAATTATCAGATCAGATAAAAAAAAAAGGTTTTGTTTTTATTTTGTATCAAAACCAAGATTTCTTTTATATTAATGGTGAATTTTTAAGCCAGTACTTTTATTTTTTTTTTTTTAATTACTTGAAATTTCATAAAATAGCCATTAATTTGTGTTTAATCGAGAGAACTCATTTAGTAGTTAATTTCTAAATACAGCCTTGGGCACCACGGCTGGTCATTATAAATATCTTCCAAGAGACAAAGTTTCGAGCACTTCTTCAAGCGATTGTGTTTGCTATCTTCTATTACGTGAAGTTATGGGTTCATCGAAACTCTACTTCAATAAGTTTCGTTTGTTGAATGGCAGTTAGTGTTCCTACTGGAACAACATCTCTTTAAAATTCATATACATAGTTCAAGAGGGGCACTAAGTAATTAGTCATGACTCTTCAGGACATTATTTTATCAGGTGTGCGGTCTTTCATTCCCACTAAGATGAGAAGCATTAAGCCTAAAGACCAGTCCTGGTTTAATGAGACTTGCAGGATTACAGTCAGGTCCAAACAGGAAGACTTTCAGAATTGACGTTCTAACAAAAATGCTGATAACACAAGACTTTGTATCGAGGCTAGTAATCGCTGTAATGCAGATCTAGACTGCCAAAAGTATCTTCACGAAACTCGCGTTAGAAAACAGGTTCTTCTCTGCGCTAAAGGGAGCAAAAACTTTTGGTCATTCGTTAAAAGAGTAAAGAATCAGAAATCTTTATCGATTCTTTGTTCCCCGACAGTTTTGATCTGTCTAAATTCAAAATAAATGTCCAACTTCACGACTTCAATTGTCCACCCTTAAACTAAACTATCCGTTTTCCGAATCAACACTATGGTTACACATTTATAGAGGGAACCCCTGAGCGTTGGTTTAAGCTTATTAAAAAAAAATAAATTCGCTTAAAATCTTGCAATAGTTGGATTGAGCAAGTCTTCAAACCACGATTATTTCGTGGAATTGTTGTTATGAACGAGGTCGAATCGATGCATGAGGATCTTTACCAACAATCCACTAAACGGATTAATAGCGTCTTCATCTTTGATAGTCGACTATGAAGGGTGATATAGGGTGGAAGTGCACTATAAGTTTGACACAAAGACCAATAACTTTAGAAACAAATTTTCAAATTTGTTAACGTTATTAAAGCATGTGTGTGGCAAAGAAAAATTGCAAAAACTATGAAACAAAAATTTCATTGGCAGTTTCCAATCTGATCATTGGGTTGACAGATTTAACTGTCTGAAGTTAGTATTGGCTTAAAAATTATAAAAAAAAATATATATGGCTATATTTTATGAGTTATAAAATTGTAGCATTTTAATTTGTTAATTTATTTTATAATTCTTAAAAAAGTCTTCTTTAAGAATTATATTTTGAGCTTTATGCCAAATAATTCCTGAAGTAACAGGTTGCTACAACAACAAAAATCTTCCTCAAAAGAACCGAGCAGACTAGACAGACCATTGCTTCGTCGGACGCTACTCTGACTCATTAGTAGTCTCTGTGGTTCATGCAGTACACTAACTTTGAGAAGCTAATAAGTGCAACTGCCGCAAAACCAAAACGGAATTAGCCAATGCACTTTTCACTTTATCAAAGCAGTGTTTTTCTACTATTTTGCTACTCGCAAAATTTCAAGACGTTTCTGCATTCAACGTCAATTTTTGTCCATTGTTTTCCATCTCCATAACATCTATATGATCCCACAAATGTTCAATAGGACAGAGATCCGGCAATTAAGGTGTTTTCAATGTGTGAGGTGTATTACACAGTCTCCATAAGTAAACAATTTCGGCTGTATGCTTGGGGTCATTGCCCTGTTGAAAAAGTAATCAGATTCAATGCCCAGCTTTTTTGCACTTTTAACAAATTATTTTTAAAAATATTCAAATAAACATGTTTATCCATTATATTTTCAATGAAAATAAGTGCGCTGACACCAGCTGCCGTACACCCCAAACCATGACTCTAGCACCACCCTCTCTAACAATAGTCTAAATGTGTTTTTCTTTTAGTACAGTATCCACTTTCCTCCAGAACAAAGCACGATCATCTGAACCATACACGCAGAATTTACTCTCGTTCGAGAAGGTAACTTTGTTATGTCTTGATTAAAACCATATCTTCAGAAAAGGAAAGCCGCTTATTTTGATTTATCTTGCTTATCAAAGCTTTTATTCTGCAACTTCTGGCATTATAACCGCCAGAATTTAGCACTCTACAAACAGTTCGAGGGTGAACAACAGTTTCCAGTTCTCTGCTTCAGTGCTGTCTCGATTTCTGATGGTGAAGTTTTTTATAACTTTTATGATTTCCCATACATTTCGCACCGATAGAACAGAAGGTCTCCCGCTTCTTACACTTTGGATAATTTTTGTGACAATTAATTATGCTAAAAAAAGTTGTTCGTACTCAATTTCTTTGATTGATTTATGCCTAATTTTCGACGACGCCTAATTAAATAAATCAACAGAACTTTGGTCGAAGAACTTTTTTTGAGTACCGAGATGTGTGTTTTAAATCATTGTCCTATTGGAACTTCCATATTACTGACAAGTTCTCTTTGACTCGTGGTATTTCAGCACGATTTTCCTTTGTCAAACACCCAACACAATATATTAACTGGGTTTTGGTCGAAGAAGTCTTTTGTGTATCGAGCCGTATGTTTCGAATAAAATAAGTTCCTAAAAAAAGTATTTTAACATTCTTTTTCTTTGTCAAAATACCTTCTTTTCAGGCAAATTGAACCAACACCACACCATGAGAATCATCCCCATATGTTGATTCTTTTCACCACCATGGTTAATAACTGATTTGGTGTACTAAGGGTCCAATGCAGCTCCTATCGAACGGCGAATATGTCTTTTTCCATCTTTACCCATTCTATTAATTTTGGTATTTACTTAAATTCACAATATAAAGTAATACCGTTCTTACACTTTTGTCCAGCAATATTTTAACTTTTTTGCTTTCGCTGTTTCTTTAAATACAGCTATCGATGATCAAAAGTACTCTCATATAGAGTTTGTTTAGAAGTCATTATACTGACGTCAAAACAATGCCGTTACCAGATATGTTATGAGAAAAATCTTGTTAAAAAATTAATAACGATGGTCGTTCTTACACATTTGTGCACAACTGTAATTTGTTCATTAATTTCTTTTGAATGTTCGTTTTGGAAGTTTTGCAAGTTTTATTTTTCAATAAAATTTTCTTTGTTTAACTAAATCTCTTATTTTTAAAATCAGATTTTTATGTAGCATTTAAAAAAAAACTTTAATTAATATGTAAATGTTTTTAATATTTTATAAATTTGTTTTTTAATATTAATTTTTTTAAGTTTTATTCTGTAAAATTTTGTAAATCTTAGGCCCGTAAACTGATCTCAATTTTAAACAAAGTTTAGCTTAAACAAAGTTTAAAATTCCTTAACCTCAGTTTAAATTTTAACGCCGATACCTCACCTCAAAAATCCAAGTTTAACTTGGTGAGGCAAGTTTAAATTTAAACACAGAATTTCTAGGTTTAAAAAATTTAAACTTAGATTTTGTCAAAAATTCTCTGAGAACATTGAAAATATTCTCAATCATAAACAAAAAATAAAAAATAAAAAAATCATACTTCAAAAAAATCAAAACAATAAACAAAAACAAACATATTTTAAGTTTTGAAAACAAAATATTCCAATGAAACTGACAATTTGCATTATTTTATCAAAAATTTTTGAAATATTTTGATGTTCTACGTCAAAGGTATAAAATTTTTACTACAGTGCCGCTCAAATATGTTTTTTAATCTCAGTTTAAATTTTTAAACAGAGTTTAAGTAAACATAAAAATGAGATAAGTTACGAAAATAATTTTAACTGAGTTTAAAATTTAAACTCTGTTTACGAAATCTGAGGTTAAGGAATTTAAACTTCGGAGATCAGTTAACGGGCCTTAGTCTTGTTTTTAAAAATCTCGTTTTTTGGAATTTTTATCTTTCAAATCTTTTTAAAATAATTTTTAGAAATATTTTTATTTTATTCTTTGAGTAAAAATTTTGTATCTTCTATTTTTTTTTTTTTTTTTTTAACAAACCTATTTTATCCTTCTATTTTTTTTTTGTTCTTGAGTAAAAATGTTATATCTTCCATTTTTTTTTTTTTTTGTTTTTTTATGTAAAAACCCTTTGTCTTCTAATTTTTTATGTTTATTTTTAAGTTTTAAAATATTTTTTTTTCTTTTTTTATACACATATCTTAATTTTTTTATTTAATTTTTTATTATATTTTATATTTATGTTTTCACTTTGTTTCACTTCATTTGTTCGATCATAAATTTATTTTTTAATATTTTTGAAGTGAAACTTCTTTGGCGGCGAGTGAAATTTCAAGGTCCTTTTTCGTGACGCTAGGCTAACGTTTTCAATTCATATGAAAATTAAAAAAAAAATTACTGCCGCTGCCGAGAATTAAACCCCGAACATCGTTGCTTATGAGCCGAAATCTATACGTTTACGCCACGCAGACACATGATAAACAGCCAAACAAAATGTAATTAAAACTGAACGCGTAACATACTGAAAATAACATAATTAACATTAACATTAGATTAACATTAACATTACATTATTAACATAACCGTAACATTAATTTTCATGCCTACAAGTATGCACGGCAAAAAAATAGAAAAATAGCTAAAACAGGAGCAGAACGCGTTCGTGAATATAGAGAGCGAATTAGAGCTCTTAAGAATACAGCCGCAGCTGGGTCTGCATCAAATGATGAAGGTAATGTAATTGCAACAACGACTGAGTTTCAAAATGCATTTTTACGAAACATCAGTGTATTTTGGTGAATCTACAAAGAACCAATCCCCAAAAAACACACTAATGCATCTCAACAAAATTTTAAAGCCAACCAAGTTGATACACTCAACAATCAACGTTCGCTGCTTTATGAAGCCCTCTATCAACTTAGGAATTATTATGATCAGGAAGCAGGAGGTAATAATGAACAAGATTTGCCTCTGCTTTCGGAGGCTCCTTCAAAGAGTACTATGCAAATGCAATCCAGCATTCAAAAAGTAACAATGTTGAGAAGACATTCGAAAGCAACTAAAACACCAACTGAACTAAAACAAGTACCGAAAATAACTGTTATTTTACAATTTTCAAATGAAAAAAATTGTCGAAAGACTTTTTCAAATATACCATTATGTTACAAATGTCCTCAGCCTCACGAATATTAAGTCGCTTTTAAATTTGAAACTGATTCTTTAAAAGTTAATTTCTTGCCTAGTATATTTCGAGGAAAAATAAAGGTTACTTTTGACTTTTATTTTATCGATCAAAAATAGCAGTTATTTTGTGACTTTAATTTTTTCGGTCAAAAATATGAAGCAATTTGTGTTTTCTTAAAGGCCGCTTAACAGATTGAACTGTTGACACCATGTGTAAAATGTCTCACCGATGAGATGAAAATAATAATATTAAAATTTTTTTATCGGTAAAATGACTTGAACAAATATAAATTAAATGATATTTTCGACCGAAAAATAAACGGCAGAAAATAACTGTTATTTTTGACCAAAAAAAAACTACAAGGCACAAAAAACTGTTATATTTTTATCGGAAAAAATAAAAATTAAGAGATAAAAGTTAATATGTGACACTTTCGACAAAAACCATATTCGGTACGGTCCCTGGATGCAAATATTGAATCAACAAATTATTATTCCATTTCGTATTGATTGAATATCTTTTCAGATACTTTCTTTCTCTATTTCACACTAAAATCTCTCTTATTTCTTACTGTTAAAGAAGTTTCACTTCTGCCACGTGTACGTTGCTACACGCGAGTTTTTTTAATTATTTTTTTATTATTTTTGTTTTGATTTTATTACTTTTTTCCTCCCTATATCTTATTTTTATTCCGTTTTTATTTTCAAATATATTTTATATTCACAGAAAAATATTTGTTATTTTCATTTTTGAATCGAGCATCTCTTTCGTTGTTTAAAAAAAAAGGTATTTTATGGATAAATTAAATTGTATAGAACTCAATGCGAACAGGTTTTATTTTTTTAATTATGATTATCAAAAATCTGCTTCTTTTATAGAAATCAAATAAAAAAGTCATAAAATATATTCTGAACGCACTAAATAAAATTAAGTTTTTAAGTGTTACTTTCCAAGCAAATTGAAAACCATCGAAATACTAAACAAATATTTAGGCATGTTGTAATAGTGATTCTTTAGCACGTGCATAGATAAAGTTTTTAATAGAGCGTTGAGCAAAGTATTAGACAACAGAATGAGTAGCTTAAAGAAATGAAACATACTAAAATACTAACAAAGCTTGATCAAATTGTTTAAAGTTTTAAATTGAAAAAAAAAATTTTAATTTTAGAGTTTTTAAAAGGCAATGATATAAAGCATAGCATAGAGACAGTTAAAGTGTTGTTAAAAATTGCTAATTCAAAAAGATTACATGACTTACAAGCGTAGGATCAATGTCCGGTATAGACAACAGCTTATTGTACATGCCATGCACCTTGTCATATTTCATACGACCCTCTTCGAAGTCGGCATAAGCAAAATATAACAGCGCATTTTTGTTCAGCACACCGTTAATGGAACGTTCAAGTATATTGGAGCATTCATCGCCAAAGATTTTAGCCGCTTGAGTATCCTAGCATTGAAATAGAATAAATTATTTAAAGAAAGCACAAAATTTTTGAAAAATTATAATAATAATAAAACACAGTAAAAAGTGCGATGCTATTTGAAGCATCATTGGATTTGCATTAAAATACACTTTATATGAACGCACAAATCTGAAACAAAAAAAACAAAAATATGAGTGCTATTGAAAATTTGTATATCGATTACTTTATATCTATTGCAGTTAATGCAGGCTTTATAAATGCAATGCTTTCATTGTAAATGCAATTCCAATAATACAACAATGCATCTTCATTAGATCATAAATAAAAGAAACATTTTCAATAATTTCAGTTTTGCGCATATTAGAGCAACAAGAAAATTTTTATTTGCTTCAACATTATGATTGTTGTGGTCACTTATGCAATTGTTTGATGAACGTTCGCAAAGTTTATGCTGCACTTTAGGGTGGCTGTGAAATTTGTAAATATTATTAATAAACATGTTCAACAATTTACGCACTCCTTTCTCAGCCAAAACTTTAGCACTTTGATCGAGAAACTGTGCTGCTTGATGCCAAACAGCGGGATGATGTGTTAGCACAAGCAGACACTGTTCCGTGGCGAACATGACACGACGCGTAATGAGCGCTGTATCTTCGGTACGCAAAGGATTTGACTTTTCGAATGATATGAATTTTTTCCACAAGTCAACCTAAAAGAAAAATGTTTGTTATTTCTTAAAAGTGAAGAAAATGTTATTTCTAAAAATTATAATAATAACACTAACCTGTTTTATTTCCTCTTTTGTAAGAGTGGGCGGCACGGCGGGCAAATTACGATTCAAGCCTTTTGTTATGATTTCCAATTCTTTGGCCACACGTCGAGCATTCATATAATCCCTTAAAACCAATATTTTTGAATCAAGCGGTTGTTAATCTTCTTTTGTTCTACTCACTTGGAGCGTTCTAAGCTCATTTTTTCCGATATTATGGGATTGATGTTATGCTCGAAGGCTATGTAATCTTTCCATAGCGTTTCAATGCCTATAATCGGTGTTATTACCGCTTTTTGATAAACACGCCGCACTGCAGTAATTTTTTGATTTTCCGCATAGCTGCCCACAGCTTCTACACCACGCAGAAAATTAATATAATCCAGCCATATTGAGTACGAATGTAAATCCATGCCAATTTTCTCCAAAGCAAAATCATAGGCCTGAGCCAACTTTTCCCTGAAAACAGAGTTTAAATAAGCAACTTCACACGATTCTATTGAGTATTATCACTTACTTGTGCGTGCTGAGACCAGCTTTCGTTTCCTTAACATATGTCAAATACAACTTCCACAGATCGATGTTCAAAATCTTTACCAGCGAACGTTGAAAGAGTTTCTCCACCCGTTCATAGTTACGTCCCTTCATTTCTTGTTCGATGTAGATTTTCCAGTATCGTGCTGTTGTGGGAAAGACATTTACCAGCGATTCGTATAAGGTGCGCACATCATTGACCGGGCGTGTCTGCGCCTCGCGTAGCAGCACCGACCAAGATTCGATGTTGTAGGGACGCAGCTCAACAACTTGTTGTGCGCGCACCAAGCGCTCATGGCCCCATTCCTGTTATTAAATTAATTGTATATATTAAGCAGTTCTTATCAAGACTGCGACACTTGTATACTCACTATATCAATTTTTATTTGATCGCGCACAGACATTTCGTTATGAGGAATTTGCGCCTTTGTCGTTATCACTATAAATTCTGGTAAACTTTGAAATTTTAACCACTTCCTACACTTTTTTGTTTAAACTAAGTTTTATTTAAATGTTTTAACAATGATTTTTCTAATATTTTATTAAAAAAACGCCGCCTCCAATAAAAATGCTCACATGGATTGTCAAAGCAAAAATTTTGACATTTCAAATAGCTAACTATAAAATAGTACAGTACGAAAGAAAATTTATTAAAAAAATTGTATTAGATTAAAAATGTAACTATAACTACTTTATGTGGCTTTCACATTTGTGAACTTGTGCAGCAAGCAATATGACGGTATGAACGTATATTAGATAGCGTTTATATCACAGAATCGGTTTAACAAACCCAGGTTAAAATTTGGAATAGCGAAAACGTAATCATAAAGAGTATTTCATCCCTCGAAATAAAATTGTTATTACATACAAAGCAAAAAACAAAACTAATAATCCTACAAGAATTTGAATAATTTTTTACCTTAAACGATAATTCAAAACAGCACAGAGGTAGCGCCCTATACAAATCATTTGTTTTGCAGTTCTTTTAGAAAATTTGTTTTATAACAAAGTTATTTTAACATTTATAGTGTTACAAAATAACTATCTATTTTGTGCACTATTTTATTTCATAACTTTAACTTTATATGATTATTTTCCTACATTTGATTTAATTCATTTAAATTGAATATTATTTGATTTTATTCTTTTCAAGAAGTTTGGTAAGTAGGGCTTTGACATATTCCCTTGTGCAGTAAGTGTAAGCAAAAACTGTATGTTTTTACTTTTAATGCTCTAAGCCAAGAAATATAGAAAATATAAAAAAATTTGAACCGATGTGAGCATTTTGTCACAAAATGCCACGAACAGCCTGTTGTTGTGATAGTTTGTTTGCTTGATTGTAAAAAAGAAGAGAACGAAATACAGCTGAATTTCACATCAGATCTTTCGTGACGTAGGCGACTAATGTGCATGTCTAAATCTAGTCATTTATCATTCTTGGCAAGAAAAAAACTAGTTATTTTCTCAGAGTCTGAAATATCAAAAATAATACAAATTATTTTATATCTAGTTAAATTATGAATTATATAACAAGATAGCGCCTTACTTAAGTTGATGATTAAAATAAAAAAATTTACTTCAATATTTTTTCGTACCAATAAACAGTTTTAGCAGTGCATTTTATAAATGCAGGATTTTGAGAGAATATTATGACAACCGGCAACATTGACGAAAATGTAACGTTTAACGTGGTTGATAGTTGATTAGCATAGACGAGCTAACAACACTTAATTTTGACGTAAATGTCTGAACGAGTTTCGGTCTGAACAGTCTGAACGTGTTTCGACGTTCATAAAATTGTAATCGTCTCGTTTCATTTATTTTGGTTGGGTCTGTATTTGCATATTGGAAAAGAAGTGGACTACATGTTAAATTGAGTTGCTTAGATTTGAGTTGTTCCAATTGTTGTTGTTGTCTTTGCCGTTTGACGGTCAAGCCACTTACAGATTTCTTAGTATACAATTTGACATATGTGCTGCCATATTAAGATGAACCTAACTTAGTGTATCATAAAATTACTGAATAGAAAAGAAAACCCAGAGCTGCTTGAAAGTTCTTGCTCTCAACAAATAAAAATAACTTCAATTTTTACATTATTAAATGCATAATTGATACAAATTGCACAAAAATAGCATTTATTTTTGCTCTATTTTTAATTTATACAATTGACGTTTCTGTATTTTTTTTTCGTACTGTACATTGAACGTACCCTAAGCTCCAACGATCTATTACATTTTCACTATGAACTGCCAAAAAATTTTTAATAAATTTCGAAAAATTCGCCTTTTTAATTACGAATTTCGAAATAAAATCATCATCATCCGTCATCGTAAAACATCAGCGAAAAAAAGAATTAAAATGTTCCAACATCGTCGCGTTAATCAATTTTATGTTTTTACTTGCAATAAAATAATTAAATACTAAAATGTTTTTCACATATCAACACTAAAGTTGCAAGAATTGAGAAAAGAAAACTATCCAGAGCAACTGCAGCCGCAGCACAGAAGCAGTCAAGTGAAAAACGGCTGCTCTTGAAAAGTAAGAAGGACGGAGTGGGGCCATAAGAGGAAGACAGTAATTTTTTGTGTGAAAAAGTGGAAGTGTATGAAGTAGAAGGTTTCAATTCGTGACTTTCGCATAATCAAATTGTTTTTTTTTCATCGAAGGAGTCGCCGCTACACAGCTAAACGAAAGTGTTGGTAGCTAATTGCTAAACAAATTGAGGTCAAAATATTACCAAAAACAAGTCACTGACGAATTTTAAGCAATTTAAATCGAGTGACTGGGGCTACTTTATCTTGAGAATTGTGCTCTTTGGTGCTATAGTGCTCCAAATCTACGTCAGCAACACTTGTGACAGTGTTCCGGTCAAACCGCAACACGAGCAGCCAACCGAAGGTATAGAGGCTGCAGCCAAAATACACGCCCACTACCACCATCCACAACATCATCATCATCATCTGCATTAAGCACAAAGCCACAACATATCAGTTTGGACAAATCTAATTTTGCTGATTATAATAAAATATAATACAAAAGAATTTTATTAGCTTATCAGCGCTAAGCATTGCGGCGCGCATTCCATAAATTGAAAAAAAAACAGCAAAAATCCACATCTTGGGAACTTGCGCGACTTTAGTTTAAGCTTCAGTGATTTCAATGGCTCGTGGCTTCGATCATCTGTTTAAGTTGCTGATCATCGGCGACAGTGGTAAGTAGAATGTGTTGAGGGTAGGGGAAACGTTCTAATTCATATTAAGACAACAAAATAAGTTTAGTTTAATTTTATTTAAGCCGCTAACGCTTTCATATAATTGTTATTTAAAGTGTGAGCTTTTGTTATGCAAACATGCATTCTTATCTCAACTGACAATATAATAAAACACCTTCATGTGTTTAAATTTATATACATATATTAATTACAACAATTATATACAGCAATTTGTCGTTTGTGTGTATTCGCGACAAATTCTTTGCTTGATAAGCAGATTCAAAGAAATATATGTACATGCTCCAAAACTAAACATGAAACTTGCTGTGGCTTAATCTTCAATGGGCAGCCTTTGTTTATTTTTTTTTTTAAAGAAGATAAACATTAATTAAAGAACATGGGCTGCTGTTTGCTTGTGCATATCTTGTTTCATTTAATTTAAAACAAATTTAATTGTAGATGAATAACTGCATAGAAATATTTTTCAGTTCTTTTTATCAATATTTAAAGCAATATTATATGATCACTTCTTGTATGATCATAAATTATGAACTTTTCAATGCCTAGCAACACAGCTAAATAAATATTTGCAGACGTAAATTTATGCCAAATTAGCACCTGTAATTAACTGGAAAAAAAAAATGTTGCCATCAGTCAAAAAAAAAAGATTGACTTGGATCTCTTCATATTTATATTTTACTAAACTTCATGTAGATATATAATGTTTTATTTAGTTTGTACTTCCAATTAATTCCATACAATGCATTCGTTATAAGCAAAACACCAACAAAAACCATAAATATTAAATGAAAAACTTCATCTATGCAACATATGCTACAGCAGCTTTTTACGCGTCGCTTAATTTGTAGATCTTTGCATGAATAATGTTCCATAACACTGCTGCATTCACATTAACGTAACGGCTTTATAACTTAGTTACAACTAAATTAGTACAAAATTTAATAAATATGTGAGTTCATTGACCGCCGTGTTTATTGCAGCGCATAGAAATCAAATATCTCCATAGCTTCTTCTAACAATTTGTTTCTTGATTCGCCGCTAACATAATCTCTTAATCTGTAATAGTTCTGAGGGGCAATGCGTTTAGTCTATTTGGTTCACAGTTCACTTAAAGCTAATCAAAACTATTTAATACACACATTCTCATATATAACGTCTATAGATATGTACGTACATGCAATGTTTGTGGCGTTGCGTGCATTACTTATTACATGCGTCAATTATTTTGTTGTTTTTCTATTTTTAATCTCATTAATACACGCTCTTATTGTTGCATTTACTCTAATGCGCTATTTACTCTAGGTGTTGGCAAATCCTCACTGCTAATCCGCTTCTCCGATGACACATTTTCTGGCAGTTACATTACAACCATTGGTGTGGATTTTAAGATACGCACCGTGGTCATCGATGGATTGCGTGTTAAGCTACAAATATGGGATACTGCTGGTCAGGAACGTTTTCGCACTATCACAAGCACTTACTATAGAGGAACACATGGTGTGATTATTGTTTACGATGTAACAAACGGTGACTCATTCGCAAATGTGCGTCGATGGCTGGATGAGATACAAAACAATTGTGATGTAGTCAATAAAGTATTGGGTAAGTTGAGCACAATGTTTAATTTATAACATAAATTTTAGTTTCTAGTCTCTAGATCTTTATATTATAAGCTTGCCTAAAATTTGTCGTGAATTGTTCAAATTCTTTTATAAAAAGTACTCCATTTAAAATAACAAGTGCACTTCCCAGTGTTTTTTCAATCAACGGTCTTTATTAAGGCCAACTTTATTATTTCTTATATGGTGACCGTGGCGTGCATGTTAATTGTGTGGCTTAGCACGCTCGGAGCCCAAGTTCGAACCCCAGTCGCGGCGAAAAGTTTTTCAATAAAAAAATTTTTCTGATCGGTCATCACCTCTCTGCAGCCAATGGCAAAACCTCAGAGAGTAAGATTGCCATGTAAAGCTTCTTGAGAACATGAGCCGTTCGGAGTCGGCATAAAACATGTAGGTCCAGTTCTCAGTTAATTGTGTGCAAACATTTAATAACACACACAACACAATTGATCAAAAGAAGCTCGGTCAAAGTCCTTTCAACGGCTGAAATGGCCAATTTGTTTGTGGTTTTTTTTGTTTTATTATTTCTTATAATAACTTTGTTATCGTTAAAATGAAATAAAAACAAAAAACTACACAAATAGGAAACAAAATTCTTAAAAGTTCTTTAAAGCTTTTTATCTTTTAAAATATTTCAGCTAAAAAAGCAAAATTGTGCAAAAATGTTGTTAAAATTCTAATTTTTAGAAACTAAGAGTACAGTTTAAAATATTTGTTATGATAAATCAAAAAATAAAAATTTTGCACATGTACTATTTTCACTAAAAATGGTAAACCTGACAAAAACGTATGAGTAAGAAAGTATTTCAATTAATTTTCAAATTAACATTTATATATTGATGATTTTAAAGAACTGATTTTAAGCAGCTACCAATTTTGTCAGAAGAAATTTCTCGAACTTAAACTTTCTAGTTTTTAAACTTGTATCGAGGGGTAATTTTTTCCTCTCTTAATTACACTATCTTTAACCATTTAATTCGAGTTTGGGAATGTTTATCGAAAATTTATAGTTCAAATTTCATACAAATCATTTCAAACATCGATTCAACTATTGAAGCTTCATGTACCTTAAAGACGTCGCTTTTACTCTGACACTTTTCGTAATATCACATAGACAAAACAAAAGCAAACGTTTCTAGTTTCGAGTAGCATTGTACCATCGCCTCGCTTGTAGCGTTCACTCAGACATCAGCCTAATACATTGAGTAGTTGGCGAAATAAGTCTTCGCTACTAAAGTTATTATTACAGACTATTAGTTGAAGTGTGGCAGTTTGCACAATTACTTGCAGTGCAAATGAATCCTGTAGTTTAACATAAGTGACGATTTTATTACAATCGTTGCAGTTGTTCTTGAGATAGACGTAACATCAAAAACTCTTTAAAACTTTCAAAACCAGATAAGTCACACAGATCGAATTACTGGGAAACCGAAAAACGTCTTAATTTTGACAGGCATTTTTTATAAACAAACCAATTATGCAAATTATGCTCCACAGGAATAGATATATTATACGAAAAAAAATAAACGCATAGTGCAAAAAACTTCGTATTTTCAATTTCAAATTTGGACTTGTCTAGTTTTGAAAATTAGGAATGAATCAAAATTTAGATTCCCGCCGTTCGGGGTCTCAAAATTTAGAGGAATTCATTAAAATGATTTCTGTATACTTTTTTTTCAAATCTGAGGAAATCCGACGAAGTAATTTTGATTCTCCACTCAAAAAAATAAATTTTGTTTGCTTGCAACTCTTTATTGTTTACAAAACACATACCCCAATCCGCTAAAATGCGAAATTTATTTCTCATATCAACGTTTTGACATGAACAATTTTTTAAAATTATGTTAAATTATAACTCTTATTGACCACCAAGAATTGAATTTTTGCTATTTTTAAAAACACATTTTTTAAAACCTTTGTAAAAGACAAATTTTTCATTAGATACGTAGAATTGTTATTGTTCGAATGGTATTAAGTCCTTCTTTCTTTCTGTATATTTGTTTAAACAAAGCTGTGTGCGCAAATGGACAGAACGTTAGAAATTGACTTCAGAAATCTGAAGAAAGAATCATTTCTCAGTCATATAAACTATTCATTTCATTTGTTCACTGTTTTATCTATCAGGCCTAATGGACAAGTCTGGTTTTGATTGAAAAGCTATTCTACAAATCGGGTTTAGATGGATAACTTTGTGTTAAAAATCTTTTGGACTTAAACGTGAACTAAAACATTTATTATTTTTAGTCATTTAGGAGGAACACGATGTAGTATTTTTCAGACCTATCCAACAATATGCTGCACTCCATGATCGGACTTAAAATACTAATGTTATAACTAAAAGAGTTAAAATACTATTGTTTAAACTAAAAGATCATTTTGGCTGCTTTTCGGGACACCCAAAAAAAAAATTGTATAGTTCTGAAACTTTATCGATATAAGCTTTCATTCTAGGGGGCATCTTCTTATATTCATTTTTGTTGACCCACCTAAGTGTGCACTGCCGCGTTATCCTCTTGAAAAATCATATTGCGTGCAAGTTGACTAATATCATTCCCAATTAGTTCTGTCTCCACAAAGTATATTTCGGTTTAACCGTGGTTTTACCATATTCCAGCCCAAATCATGACAATTCCTCAGCCGAACTGTCGTCGATTTTTAAGGATTTTTCTTTTTCTAAAGATTTTCTAAGGATTTTTCTTTTTTTCGAAGATCATGATAATAAAACTTCAAGCCATCTAGAACATTTAAGTTGAACTTTTTTCGTTGGTGAATAACATTACCATTTATTTTTCTTCCAAGTTATGTGTCTTTCCACAAAATGCAATCTATCTGATTTGTGTAACTGTTTCAAAAATTATTGGGCTTTTTCAAAATTTGTTTACACTTTCTTTATTTATATCTTTTAAGAAGTATTTGAATATTACGATCATTAGTTTAAACACCAGCTTTAACGTCCATTTGGCGCGCAGTCAAACTCGATTTTAAGGCTGTTCGTAAAAAAGCACTTTTTCTTTTTTCGCTTAAAGTGTGAGGACGTCATGAACTGTGTGTTTTCACGTAATTTGTTGGATCTTGATTTCTTAGACATTGAAAAGAAAATTTCTTAGACATAAAATTTATTAAAAATTGACAAGAACTTAAACTTATTCAAATTTAACTCTCTCCTTACAGTTGGCAACAAAAATGACGATCCCGATCGTAAGGTTGTCATCACCGAAGACGCACAGCGTTTTGCCCGTCAAATGGATATTGAACTGTACGAGACATCCGCCAAAGATAACATTAATGTTGAGGAAATGTTTCTGTCTATAACGCGACAAGTGCTGCAGCACAAATTGCGCAATGCACAAAATGAACAGCAAAAGGATACAATTAATCTTAAGCATCCGAAAAATAAAAGAAAAATGAAATGTTGTAGTTGAAATGAAGACGTTGCATATGTTGTGTGCGTTTATTCAGAAATAAAAGCTAAAGCTAAAGGCAACAAAAATTAAGAAAATAATTATAATAATAAAAATAAAAAAAAGAAAAAATTAACAATATAATACAAAGATGAAATGAAAACAACAACACCACTACCACCAACACAAACACAGAAAGCGCTGCCAATGTATGTTGTTTTCTTGTAACATAATATAATAATTTTAATTATTGGTGCAAGGCAAGCACAAAATGCTTTATAAAAATAAAAAAAAAACAACAAACTTAAGCTTGTTACATAAAGAAATGTTTCTCAGACTTTAAAAAAAAAATTAAGCAAAATATTGCAGCCGCAACGATTCCAAATTAAAATGATTTAAAATCATGCCGCCATTCAAGTAAGCATTAAAACAATTAATCTTAAACATGGTTATAACTTTTGTGTATAACTTTTAATGTTCTGCTACTTTGTAAGCAATACAATATCTTTCTTTCAATTGAAAAAAAAAAATCCAAATAGTTTTTGGATTTTACGCTGCTTCCATTAACAAATATCAAATTAACATTTGTTGCTTGTGGTAGCGCAGTGAAGGCATGAAAAATTGCATGCAGCATCTTTATGAAAGTTACACACACACACACACACACACACACATATATATTTTGATTTATATAACAATAAAATCTACTTCAATTGTATAGAAAAAAAGTAAAAATTCTAAAATATAAAACAAGGAAAAAAGAATGAATCAATCAATAAAAAATTTTAAATACAACTCAACTAAAAAACAAAAAGTCTTACCATGTCTACACATACAATTAAACATATTTATATTTTTTAGGTGAACATACATGCATATACTTTATACAAAAAAGTGCATATAATCTTAGAACTGTTTATAACAACAAAGTCTATATAAAACTAAAATAAGCATACTAAAACCGTTACAATAATAATAATAATAAAAATATAGGAAACTATATTAAAATTTTTAATCACCAAATATATAATTTTGATTATGTTTAATCTTAAATGTTTTTTACAAAAAAACAAATTTAAATTTTAGCACTTTTTAATAATAGCTCTACGAATTGTACATAAATGCGACTCATAGACAGCCAACAGTAAATAGTAGGTTTTAGTTTTTAGTCGAAATGATATTTTGCTGGAAATTTTCAGGCTTAAAGTAATGAAACAATATAAAAACGACTAAATCTGCTTAAATACAAAATAACACCAAAATGTCGGAGTTTGATAAATGTTTGTTTTTTCTTTCCTTATTTTTTTTTTTTTTTTGTTTTGTTTAAATGTTGCAGAACTTGTTTATGCGTTGCGAAATAACAGTATTTAAAATATGAAATCGTCTTTACTTTGTTTATTATAAGCGCTCAACTGCGCTTAGCTTATTTAAAAAAAATGCATTTTGTTTATAAACTTCAAATCCGTAAAACCATTTTATAAGCTTATAGTACGTTTGTAAAATTATTTGCTAAATCGTTTAGTTTTTTTAGTGGAACAATTTTTGAAAATATAACAGTCGATTGAAGTGGAAATATAACAGTCGTTTGAAGAGTTGATATTTGTTAAAATAGCAATATTTTTGTTAAGAACTTAAACGAAAAAATTTTTTAATGGAAACACTTGCTGGCTGTTCACATAACTTTTTCATATGTCTTATGTTAAGCTTGATTTTTATATATTTGCGCTTTTCCAAAGCTGTTTCAATGTAAACAAAATAAAACTTCAATTACTATTCAATGTTTTGTGAACAGTTTTTAGTAATTTCATCAAAAAGTTTTGCATTTTACAAGTACAAAATTCTACATGTTTTAAAAATTTTAAAGTTCTAATTGTCGATAGAACAAACGGTATTTAAAAAATTATATGTTCTAAGTGTCGCTGAAAAAAACTACTTTGAAATACATACTATTAATGAGAATAAATAATTTTGTACAATATGAACAAAATATGTATAAATAAAATTATTATAGTCGAAGAAGACAACACAACTCTGCATTTTGAACAGTTTTTTCAACAAAGGCTTTGATAACTTTTTGATGTTTCTTATAATTTATATTCCAAACTAGAGCTACGCTTTCGATTTCAAAATTATTTTTAACTAAGGATATCTATGTATTAAACAAAAACAAAATGTACATAAAGTTTGATCTAAAAAATTAGTGCAACGGTATGTTACATGTATGCTATCAGTTGGCACTTTAAAAGGCCAAACATTAATGCGATGATGAGTGATTTAAGCCCAATTCGCTGGTTGCTCATTTTTCGTTTCTGACATATTCAATGGTGAGGGTTTATTTCCAAACAGTTGTTTTGTCCTCTCTGAGATCTCTTTTTAAATTCTTTTTATATTATAAGATTCTCAAGGCATGCATTCAATATGTTACCCTACCGCCCACTTCTAATTAATTCTAAAGCAATCACTGGCAGGGCTTTTGATTTAAACCCAACTCGCTGGTTGGTCATTTTTCGTTTCTGACATATTCAATGTTGAAGGCATTTTCTTCAAAGTTTTTTTTTGTCTTCTCTGAGATCTCTAGGCATTTATTCCACATGTTAACCTACAGCGAACTACTTATTAATTCTAAAACAATCGCAAACAGGGCTTTCTTCTATACACAAATACTACTTCCATTTGTAAAATAAGCGCTTATCAGCATTTTTTATTCTCTAAGAGATTCTTTTATATAAGTACATATAAGAAAATAATGACGAAGCTAACTTTAATTAAAAAGCATCAATTTATAAAAAATACTTCAAATAGCATACCTTTCTTGACCAATGTAGCATATATGATAGAACGCTTTAATCACTGCGCAACACATGGTCTTTTTGAAAACTCTCATAAATTTAAAGGATTGATTTTTCTTATATCTGTTAACAAGCTGCTGTTGCTCGCCAGACGAGTTCCTCGCCAACACCATTCCGTGTGAATAAAATCCGATTAAGCGGAGTTTAAAAATTTACTCCGAACGGAGCTATATTTTGATCCACCAAACGGTGTTCAAGTTTTGTATCCTATCGGTGTTCAAAAATGATGCATTTAAGAAAATTTCTTTGCATTTTGACAACTTCTCAAACAACAGCTCAAAATTTGAACTCCGATGAATTGGAGTATGTCAACACCTATCGGTGTTTAAAATATAAATATTCGGTGATCGGAGTTCAAAATGTTCGAAAATTTTTAAGTGTGTGCAAATATTTTGTAACTTTTATTTCCTCTTCAAACCAATTTTGTCTTAATTTTTAAATTATTTTTTTTTAGTTAGTTATAATTTATCACTTTATCACAATAAAACACCAAATCAATCATACAAAATTATTAAATTCTCTTATTTTCATTTATTATAAAAATTAAATTAAACACATTAAGTTAACTCAGCAAAAGAAAAATAAAATAAAACCTTAAAATAGCAGCATTTTATTAAAGCGTTTGTTAATTAAATTATTAAGTTTGTTTTTTTTAAGTTAAAAAGAACTCTTAACTCTTGGCAGTTTAGCATACCGCACAACTATTACCACTATATGTTGTGTACTTAGCTACGGGAAAGCTGCGTGACTGGCGACATGAGATTAAAGCATCGCCGGAAAATCCTGGTGGACACTTGCAGACAGCCAAATGAGCTTTGGGCTCACATGTGGCGCCGGAAGCGCACTTGCCAATGCAGGGATTTACGCACTGGTAGTTGATGCAGGCCTTGTTATCGGGACACTCGTTGTTGCTAAGACATTCACCCTTGAAAAAAAATGACACAAAAAGATGGTTTAAAAAAATAAACAAAATAAAAGCGTTGAACCTACCCTGGAGCAGTGCGACAGTGGATTTCCGGTGTATCCAGGCAGACAGTTACAAACGGGACGTTCACGTCCAGTGTTATCGTGCCCGGGTATGCAAATGGCATTGTTGCCACAGGGATTGGGATCACACAGATCCTCTAAAAGAAATCACGAATTTTAAAACTAATAAAAGGAACTATAAAAACACAAACTTAACACACCCTTTGTAAATGGACGACATCGCACGAAGGGATCACCAGTCATATCACGTGGACAACTGCACACTGGCGTCAAACCACGCAGATTACAATCAGCTCCCACGCCGCAAGCGCCATCACAGGTATTCTTGCAGATACCATAGAAACAAGCAGGTCTGCCGGAGGGACAATCGCTATCACCATAACATTCAGGTCTGCACTCGGTATAGGGACTGCCAATATAGCCCTTGGGACACTCGCAGACGGCACGATGGTTTGCTACAGTATTGCAGGTGGCGCCAATACCACATTGATTACACGCAGGTACACACTTAAAGTTGCTGCACATGTCGCGTGCTGTGCAATCGCCATCCTGATCGCATTCATGGCGGCAGCCACTCAAAGGATTGCCCTAGTGAGATAGATTTCAGTTTTAATTTTTATTAATTTCACATTTCATTTAGGTTTTTACCACAAAACCATGATGACAGGAACAAGTTGGAACGCCATTGATGATTTCACATTTGGTATTTACGCCACAAGGACTTGGATGACATTGTTCCTCTGAAATAAAGAAACAAAATTCAATTTCTGCGATGGAATTTAAACTTTCTACATAGACTGATTAAAATGTTCTTAAACTTTCTCAACAAAAATCATCAAACATGTCGTTGATAAATAATTGTATTGAATAATTGAATTGGGCAAAAATAATTGTAGGTACATAAATCCTTTACGAGCTACTGTTTATTGCTTGTTTTTGAATACTTAAAAAAAGTGCTCTAAAAATGCTTGCATTTCATGGTTGCTAGAAGACAAGGTTCATGTTAATTCTCTGAGGCCTTCTTAATTTTAAATCTAAGAGATTTTTCTAATTCTAAGAGATTTTTTCTTAAAATTCTCCCATAGAATAACTACAAAATGCTTACATTTAATGCCTCAATGATATTTTACTTTGAAGAAATTCTAGAAGCATTTCTAAAAATGTTTAATTAAAGTATTTCTTCCAATGCGATGGTGTGCACTGTTTAAGAAATGTCTTCGGATATAAAAGTGGAAGAATTAAAGACTGTTACCTGCATTTTGCGTGGTTTTGGAAGCTCTTTTCAAAGGCAAACAAAATGTCTGACTTATATTGAAAAGAAGGTTAGTTAAAAAATGTCAACTTGTTTTGCAATAAGTTGCTCGTCTATAGAGTTCTTTAGTGAAAAACCGAAAACAATGTATTAACATCAAAACTGAAATATCACTGAAATATCAACTGATTTAAGTTTCTATTTTTAATATCTAAAAGCAACGTGGCGATATTTAAGTGATTTTTCTTAGTTGTTTTATAGTTAGGCACGCTTATCTATATTTAAGAATAATGAGAATAAATAAAAATAATTTTTTTCTTAATTTTTATATACATACATAATTTTTTTTTAGACAAAGTTTTATTTTTTGACTTTTTTAAAAAAATGTTTAATTTGATATGATCTCATTGTAGTCAGACTTTAACGTATTTTTTAATGTTTCCTGTGCGTGTAACAGTTAAAAAGTTAATGACTACAATAAAATAAATTGATTTTAAGTTTATTTCTTAAGTATTTTGGTTTATTGCGATATTTTAAAGTTTTTTTAAAACTGCCAAGAAATCAAGCAAAATCTTTTCGCTTCAACTTTAAATAGATTTCTATGCAAAAAAATAATTTATGCCAGAACAAGCAACTTTCAATGATGACGTATAAGCAATGTATGGGATACGCCTACGTATCTTAAATTCAAATATTAGTCAACAATATTTATTTTTTTTTTGTGTTAAGTAATTGCCGTCATTGAATGAATTTATTGTTATTTTTTGCAAAAAAATAATTGAAGCGATCATCTTATTACTGATCGGAATTAAGTTTTGGTTGTCATTTTTTAGTGACCGGAGGCGAACAAGTTTTTAATGTTTTGACTTATTTGCTTGAAAAATATTGAACTTGTAATTTGAATTTACAATGCTTAACAAATCCTATGAATGTTCTTGGTGTGGCACATAGCATGACCATAAATGACTAAATGTATGACTACAAACGCAAAATTAATGTTGAGTTTCATGAGCGTGTAGGTGAATTGTTTTTGTTTTGTTTTGTTGTTTTTTTTTTTCTTTTTTTCTTTATTTGATTTTTCTTCATCTAAACATTAACCCGCAATAAACTCATGTAATTAGTTTGGATTTAGCTTAATTTGCATTTTTGTTTGTTTTCAGTTTTAATTTTAATTTGAATACTTCTATAAGCGGCAAACATTTGTTACGAAGGCGTTTAGGAACTAAAAACATATTCTTCTGGGGCGGCACTTTAATAAACATACTCGTTAGTTTAAGTAAATGTGGTGATCATGAAAACTTTGCATTATGCTTAGCTTATGATACAAAATTGTCGACCATTATTTGTGCTTCAAGAAGTAATTAGCAAGTATAACTCTAACTTACCCGGATCACTCAGTCTGCAGGATGTAAAGGGATCACCTTCATGGCCAGCGGGACAGCTGCAAACAGCAACATGATTTCGTGGCTGAAATTTTTAAAAAATTAAAAGTAAGGTAATAATTAAAAAAACTTTCTCAAAATCGCATAACTAACTAATAAAATATAAAAGTAAACGCTAATTGTTTTCTTTTAAACAAATTTTAGACAATGTTTTCTGATTGCTTCAACTCACTTCACAATTGGCGCCAGCTCCACAAGCACCCGCACATGGATTTACACAGCGGCTATCTTTGCATTGCAAATCGGAGCGACAGTCAACGTTATCCAAGCATTCACCACGATTGCAGTGACTTAAAGGATTGCCGCTATGTCCTGGTGGACAGGAGCAAACAGGACGGCCGGCGGACTCCTGGCAAACAGCATTTATACCGCAAGGATTACCATGGCAGCCAAGATTTTCGGCTGCTTAATATTTAAAATTAAGTTAAACGTACAAATTATGTCATAAGTTGTATTACGAATTTCTTAATAAGTAACAAGGAGTCGAAAATAATTACCACGTAAATATGATTGATCACGATAGACAACATTTCTGCCATTGGAGTTTGTATAGTACACATTATCCGAACAACTGAGGCAACGCTTTTCAAGCCGTTTGCCAAATGTTGTGGTACAGGCTGTAGCCAAGAGGACAACACCCAATGCAAGTCTTAATTGCGCAGCAGGCAGCTGGAACAAAAAACAAAAGGCATATTGTACTTGTGTAGAAATAATTAATAAAATAATATAAATAAAGCAAATAAAAGCTACTAATATATTTTTAATAAGAAACAATGTTTTCCAATTGTTGGTTTCCCCGGAGGTAAGGTTTGGGAAAATGCAATGTTGGACAGTTAGCTGTATGCATGTATTGAAGGTAAACAAGTTAAAAATTTTCTTTGTAAAAAATTATTTCAGTTTGTTCAATTTAGAAACTAGTTTTAGATGCATAATGCTACCCACACTGAAGTGAAATAAGTGAAAAGCACAAGAAAATGAAGCAATCCCTTAGGAAACAAATATAACAATATGAACACTTGATGTTTAAGGACATTGCTTTCAGGTATTTGAACAAATAAATAAACAGTTTATTTATATTTATAAAAATGTATATCAAAATATAAAACCTTCATAAAATCCTCAAAAATTTACTGACTTGATATCTCACACATAAGTTTGGTATTTAAAGCGTACCTACTCTGTAGGGAAGTCAATCTCCGGATCCCAATTTGCGACGATTTAAGTCTTCTCCAAGCCCGGGACTTGGAAATTATAAATTTTCTAATAAAAATAATAAACTCTTTCAATTTAAAGTGATTTGAACTACTCTGTTCTTGCTTAAAGCAATATAAGCTTAAATAAACCATTCGGACATGCAAAGTCTAGCCATGGTCCAAAAATTTTGAAAAGAGAAGGTGGCTCTACAAAGGGGCTTTTAACTCATCTCAAGTCAAAGTTCTCATACAACTGCTGAACTGAAGTTAACCGAATTTTATAAACCGAACTGCTGCAATATAACCACTTTTAAAAATAGAATTTGAAAAACCGTTATTGAGGCTTGAAATGGAAACGGCTTCTCCCGGAGAATAAGGACAAGTATCTTAGATTGTAAAGACGACAAGTGTGAATCACTGAAACAAAGACTTGGTAAAGACCCGGGATTGAGTTTTTAAAAAAAAAAATTATCTGAGTGAATGATCACGTTAAGCCCATTCTTGAGTTTCAGGTTGGCGTCAACGCATAATTATGCTGAATCGTGAAGGATGAGGCGAGTTATACAAGGAGACCAGTCGCTTAATCCCATCAAAAGTGAGGGTGCGCAGTAGGAAAACAGAATGAAGATAAAGTCTCTTGGGCTTTTTAATTAAACTTTTTTGACGTTATTCTTTCAAATTTTCTTTGTTGGTTGAATTTAAAAGCAAAGTCACTTTCACATAGTTTCATCATGTAGTTTGAAGATGAAACTTGAAAAGATATAATATATATATATCCATATATTCCCTCTAAGTTCCAAAAAAGCATGAGTGAGACTATATAAATGTCCGATTCAAGACATTCACAAGACATTTCAAGACTTCACAAGAAAAAGGCGAAAAAAAAACATTGTCGAACATTTCCAAGAAGTCTAATGATCTCAAAACTTTCATAAGAATTTTCAAATTACAATATCTTTTTTAAATTCTGAAATAGGTTCTCCCAAAAGATGGCTTTGTTAATGTTTTATATGGTATACTTTAAAAATCGACGCATCTGTAGATGAGCATTTCAGCAGAACATTTTCTAAAGCTATTAGAAGAATATCTTCTAAGATAAAAACCAACCACAGCAAACTGTGAAATTGAAAATTTTCTTATTTCAAATTCAATAAGCTCGGAATCTTAAAGGTATTTGGAAACCTTGAGGCAACCACTTCAGAGCAGAATGTGAGCAAGCAATTGTTGGTAATATAATTCCATAACTTATACTGAAGAGATGTCTTCGATCATTTACCAGTGTTCTTAGAATACAAACCCGCTCAAATACATTTTTTTTTTATTTTGGCTAGGAATGTGAAAATCCTTTTTTTAAGCAATTCTATTCATTTCAGAGAGGACAAAATAATTAAATACCTACTTCACTGCATACTGAACTGCTATTGCTGCAACCTTTTTCAAGAATTTGTTGCAATCTATTTTAAACCACAGTACAGGCCATGTTTTTTTTTGTAATATTGAAAATTTTTTCTAAAACAAATATTGCAAAATTCTGAAGAAACAGAGGATGCCCGCAAGGAGGCGTCTTATCACCTTTGCTTTGTTCGCTAGTTGAACTCAAAGAATCTGTGGTAGATGTGGTTGGGTATTTAGATGACGTAGCAGTCATCATAAGAGGGAGCTTTGAAAGTAGTGAGCCGATAAACTCGTTTCGACTTTTGCCGATGAAGCACCATCTCGCACCACCGTGTTTCGCTGGTTTTCCAAGTTTAATTGCGATCGCAATTTGAAACGGAACGAATTTCGTGAAGATTGTTCAAAATCAGTTGTATTGTCACAAAACATCGATGCTTTGGGTGAACTTATATTGCAGGATCACCATGTGGAGTACCGTGGGATAGACGCATCTTTGGGGATTAGTTGGACCAGCATACCTTCAATATGGCAGAAATATTTGGCAGTTAAAAAGATTTGTTAGCGTTGGATTCCGCATTATTTGACAATCGCTAAAAAAAGGCTCGTGTCGATTGGTCAAAAGAAATAATAAAAAAATACATTCTTGGTGCTTCAAAACTTGTATGTATATGACATCGTAACTGATGGCGATTCATATGAACCCGAAACTAAACAAAAATCGACTTTATGAGTCTTTCAAGACTCATAAAGTCTTAGTAAAGAAAAGTAAAGAAAAGTTTATATATATTTACCAAGTTTTATTCCTGTTGCTCACATGTAAATGCCTTTATAGTGTTTTCACTGTTGTGGATTGTATGGAAGGTAGGTGTGTTCGTGGACGGATTACGCCCAATTTTTTAACAAATCGTAGTTTTGGTATAAAATACATACATAACAAATTTTATCCCTGTAGGTTAAATAAAGTTTCTTTATGAAATTTTAAATATTTTGGGTTGTAGCGGTGGTAGGCGTGTCCGTGGATGACGCCCATTTTTTAAATTCATGTTCGTGTTGTTATAAAATACATACAGTAGCAAGTTTTCAATTTATTTAATGTTATCCGTGGGCGGATATGGATAGCTCGACTCACGAGGTGACGCTGATCAAGAATCTATAAACTTTGCTATAACGGACTCGTTTATTTCTATCTCTTACAAACGTTTGCACATAGTTAATATACCCTGACCTGTTCAGGTTTAGGGTATAAAAATGTGGCAATGATGACACTTCCAGCTGAAATTGATGATCATATTTTTGTTGGGCGTCGTCCTCTCAAATGCGTTTTTATGGCATATTTTAGCAACAATTCTGAATAAGCTCGGAATTAAGCCTTTAACAGATTGTAAGTTTTCAAGTTGCATTTTGAGCTTTGGTGTATTCGGAGAGTTGTAGTAAAATTTTATACCCCTGCTTTATTGGTCTTTTTTGTGCTTCTTTCACAAAGGGACCAAAAAGACACATGCGTAGAAGAGTTAGAGGGTTAAAATGTTATACAAAAATTTCTCTTAGTTTTTTGCATATATCTTTCAAACACATACTAAAGCTAAGATGTCAGAGTCACATGGTTTCCTATTACAATTCACCAAAAAAATTTGCAAAAAGGGGCAAAATAAAAACGCTACTAAAGTAAAATTCAGACGTAAACTTTCAAAACGCCAATATATGTATATTTTTCTTTTTAGTACGCTCTACTAGAATCCGCTGTACGAAACTTGTTATTTTTGTTTGTGTTGAATAGGACTATCGAGTTCCCACTGTATTTAAATATATTTCCACAGTCTAATGACTAGTTGTCGCTAATAGAAATTCTTTAATAAATGTTAAATGTAGTTAACTTATTTTTATTTTATTAAAATTGTAGTTAACTCATTTTTATTACCAAGCACACTTAACAGATTTATGTGCTCAACCATTGACAAATTCTTTTCTTAGAACAATCTACTAAACTTAATGAAATAAATTAATATTATTGACTAAAGTCCGGGAATTTTTTTTTTATTATCACCTCAAACAAATAAACATTTTGTGAATTTTAAGCACTTTTTTGAAACAACAACTCTCAAAATCTATGCTAAAAAAATATAAGTTTGGCAGAATATTTTTGTTTACCGGTTTTTCTTGATAATTTATTTATAGCCTTTTTTTTCTTTGGTTATTTATTTTGCATTGTTTATCAGCTTTTTAAATCTTAAACAGAGTTAAGATGGTTATCAAGTCGTTTAAGCCAGCTCATTTTAAACGTATTAACATTTTAATGGCAAATTCATGTATATTGCTTTAGATAATGTCACGCTAGTAAAATGCAAATTGTTGCCCACGCGTATAAAAACGAAATTATTTAATGTGAGCAAATTTTAATTGAAAACTAATTAATAAGAATTAATTTGGCATGAGGCGGGTTACTAATTTCGCACATGTTGTTAAAAAAAACTTGATTTGAACTGAAAGTAAGAAAAACAAAAAGTGAAGTTAGTAATTCGCTAAAGATGTCCTTGTTGTACGTTTTGAAGCTCATCACTTAAGCAACAAAATCAACTAGTTTAAGACAAACAATCGATAGCATGTTTAAGTTCAAGTACGTTTAACTTCAGTGCAATGCTTTGTTATTGACAAATTCTTCCGATTACAACCGCAAATTTACAAAATTGTAAGCGTTACAAGGATTTCTTTTAATAGTTCCGGTTTGAAACTAAATTATATGATGTTAAGAATTACATATAAGGAATATCTTAGGTTGTTTTTTTTTATAAAATGTTAGCTTTTGAGACATTTTTTTGATTCCACTGTTTATTGATACAAATAAGAAAATAAGCAAAACCTTTTTCACAAGAAATATATCGCTCAGTTCGAATAACTGAAGAAAAATTATGCTAAAAAAATTGGTGGATTTTATAATAATAGGGGGGAGTGGGGTGTTGTGAGACATGGGGTGTTGTGAGACACGTCAATATCTGACATAGTGGTAATGTTATGAATGCTCACAACAACTGTAAGATATTTTCTCAATGGGATCTCACTTATTATGTGCACTCATCGCATTGACACGTGTTCCTATTGTCTGTAACAGTTTTGAGTTTTGATCGCGCTTTTAAAAGTTTTTTGTACAGTTTGCCTTTGTGGAATTTCCAGAAACATTGCCAATTAAACGTGAAGGTATATATTTATTAAAATGATATCTCTTCATTGCCTTCAAGCCAACCGAAGTGATTTTGCAAAAAAAATTGCGGGTGATGATGGCGCAGTGGCCATTTGAAAATGTCGAATATGGGGTGTCGTGAGACACTAAAAATGGGGTGTTGTGAGACAGTTCATTTTTATTTTTATTTCATTATTTTTATAGCCATCATGCCACGAAATGCATTTAAAGTATCGCCAAAGTCAAAAGGAAATGTGGCATCCATCCACATAGTGGGAGCCATCAAAGAAATCGCCATAAAAAGTAATTGTTTTCGAGTTTTCTGCAAATCATATTTTGATAAATCTAGAGTGTATGGAATCACGCAATTTTTTCCGCATCGGCTTCAAATGATAAATTAGTCGATTTAGTTGCATAGCAAAGTGTCAAAACTGGCAGGAAACCAGTTTTTCCAATATTTTACAAATTAAATTGGTTTTTCAAGGCGTCTGTGCTGAGCAGTGCACTAGAGAAGGTTAGTCCTCTGAAGTTTGATCCCCTATTCCAAAAATCAAAACGCGGCCGGAAGCCTATGTATACCTATACCGTATTTGCAACTTCCAAGAATGTGGCATTATTGAGGAAAAAATCCGACCAAAAGAATGAAAAAAAACTAAAACAAAAAAAATCGCTGAAGGAACCAGCAAAGCGTAGTCTTCACACGAAATACGTACCGGAAAGAGTTTTGTCATTAGATGATGAAGATTTATACTTTTGCATCTTTTGTAGGGCAAACGTGCCAAAGAGTTTTTTTTTTTTTTTTTTTTTTTTGGATTCGCCAAGGGAGTGTGAAATCTCATGAATACGTATAGCCCGTACTATACGCATGCACGACTTACATTCTAAAATCAGTCCGAACGAAAACAATTTCATTAGTTGCAATAAATGTGATCGAACTGTTCATCTGCAGTGTGCCATGAAAATGAAATGAAAACCGGATATTTTAACTGTTAGCCAAATCAGATAAACGCGAACAATTTTTCTTGTCTGTATTTTAATTTTTTTTCCTATTTCAATAAGGACTTTAAACAAAAAATTCCATTTTGTTATATTTATAGTAGTGTCTCACAACACCCCATAATTTTTTAAAATCAAAAATTCCAATCTTTTTTTCAGGCTCCAAGAAAATTCTTAAATGTTTTGAATACCAAAAATATGTCATCGCAGGTTGTTAGGTAATTGATTAAGCTAAACAAAACATGTTTCCAGAAAGAAAAATATTAACTTTTAAAGAAGTTATCGTCCAAAAACTAAACCTGTCTCACAACACCCCACTCTCCCCTACATTTTAAAACTTTGATTTTTGATTTTATCACAACGATTCTCTAAAATAACATTTCTTCATGATCATCTCAAAAATTATAAATTTTGATTTGTGACAGTATTGTAGGAAGTGAGCGATATATAAGAATTCTTTTAATGCTTAATCAAAAAATTTTAATAACATTTTTATACTGAAGAAAACGAAATTTTGATAATTTAAACTGTTGTATGAATTAATATCTGTATTAATTGTTATTATCTTTGTTATTTTATAGATTCAGAGCTTCGCTTAAAAACTGTCATATTTATAAAAAGGCATTTTTTTTAAAATCATTAAATTAAGTTGAACATTTCAGGGGTTGATTGATTCAAAGTTTTCAGTTATTTTTTAATAATTTTTAAAATTTTTTTAAAAATTTTTTAACATTCTTTTAAAGCACATTAACAGCATCTATTAACAGTTTAAATCAATTTTCTATGACATAAATAAGCTTAATTTTTTTAAATTTTCAGTTTTATTTTTATTTATCATTATTTTGTTTTATTACTTTTATTGTTTTAAGGTTGTTCCTGAAATATTTTGAAGTCATTTCTTTGATTGTTGCTTCCTTTTAAGAGCTGTTTGTTACATTTATAAGTTGGTCACGTATTATTTGATCGCTATAACTCATTGTCAATTTTACAGCAAAAATTTGCTTTAAGCTTTGTTGCTCTTTAAACTATTTGTCATCACTTGAACTCACCATTATTTATTCTATTTATTTGCAAAAGCTTTGCGAAAAACACTTTATATTTCTTTACACTTTTTTTGTAAAAATTTATTTTTTTTTAAAACAAAAAATAACAAATAACAAAAACAATTTTCGTACACACTAAAACTTAATTCAGTTTAGTTAGCAAAACGCGTTCGCCTGACCAGTTAACGAACCTCAACTGATCAAACTTATGACAGATAGCAGCTTTTTATATTGATTCTCGCAAATCAGCGTTGGTTGCGGTGAAAAGATTTGCAAGTTTATAGAATAAATATAGTACATATTGTTGATTTTTCTAAAGAAGTTAAAACGTGTACGACTTTATGATAAATGAAAAAACAAAAGTTGATGAGTTGCAGAGAAACACCATCATCAGACATCACTAAATTTAGGATTTCTTTACGTGGGCGGCTGCTGTGTGCTAAGTATATGATATGATGTGTTAAGAGTTAACTTGTATTTATAATCTGTTTATCGGTTTTTTATTAAGCTCGATCAATAAATAAGAAATTTTTATTATGATTATTTAAACTTGGTTTCATTTTCAATCTGCTCATTAATGGTGAAATGTAATTTTGGCAATGAAAAAGTGACCTAAAGTATATAAAATAAACAAAAAGTTTATTAAACTTAATTAGAAAAATTAAATTGAAAAAAATTAATTTTCAATTATTGTTAATGAAGTCTTTTTTAAGCTGGCATAGAAGATTAATTAAAATTCATCCTAACCCCATTCGGTTATTGGTATTATATAGATATTGGCTTAAAAGATTTGAAATTCAATTAATTCTTACGGTATATATTAATGAACTCAAAAACTAAGTCATATAGTGAATATTTTTATTTTTTAATAATTTTTTTAAATAAATTAAATATTTTGATTAAAAAACTGGAATATTAAATTAATAAATTCATTTTATTAATTGTTTTTATCAACTTAATTGTATTAATGTTATTTATTTTTAATTTGAATCAATTTTCTCTTTACCAAATAATTGTTATTTTTCAAAATTAAGAACTAAATAACAAATAAAAAAAATTAAAATTAATATATCATCAATATATCACCATCAAATCTAAGTAACAAAAGTCAGGGTATCCTGATATTAGGGAGTAATTTTCATCTGAAAAATGCTCTTCTGAACTTTTGAAAATGAGTTTAGCTGTTATTCCTTGTCGACACAGATATAATCACGTTAATTTTTAATTTAAATCAATTTTTTCTTTACCAAATAATATTTTTTTCCAACATTAAAAACTAAATAAAAAATAAAAAAAAAAATAAAACTACAAAATTAATAAATAAGCACGAATTCCCGTAAGCAAACATACATTTTTTTTAATTCAGTTCAAAAATTAATAATATATATAATTAAATAATAATAGTAATAATAATAAAAATATTAATAAATAAACACATTCATTTTCAATATAAAACAAATTTCTTTTTATCAATTATTTTTTTTTCAAATTAAATACTAAATAAAAAATAAAATAAAACAAACAAACATACATTTTTTAAATTCAGTTCAAAATTTTAAAGGCCTTCACTTTTATAACTTACGATATAAGAATAGCTTCAGGATTTTACGATTTTTCTAACGTTTTTAATTTTATTCACTTCAAATTGTCAAGCATAACTTTGGAAATTAAAGTTTATACATAATTTTTGTTTGATAACACTGTTCAACAAAAACATTTTTTTTCCAAATTAACAAGGTTCTGGCAACGGATTATTTTGTCAGAGGACAAAAAACAAAAATATATCTGTATCAGTATATCGTAAATATATCGTTTTGAAAGTTTACGTCTGAGTTCTATTTTGGGGGGTTCCATAGGGACACACATGTCCCACGAAATTATAAGAAATCTGAAGAAATTTTTTTTATAATTGTTTTTAAATCTGCTTAATTGAAGCTTATTCAACTATTTGATGATTCCAAAAAACTTGTTTCATTTCTGTAAACCTTGTGGTCTTAATTGGAAATATCTTGTGGAAAGGGTTAAGGAAAATGTTGCCTAATTTTGTCGAAATGTTTGTGATTTTTTGAGTAAGGATTGTGAAAAACGGTAAGAGATATTTAAGTACTTATTTTTTTATTGTTTTACATACTATAAACTATTTGAAGGAGCTAGGAGAAGGATACTAGTTAGACGGATAAAATTATTTGATGATTTATAATGATAGGGGAAGCAAAATCAAACAAAAAATATATGGGAAGTGATGGTCTATTATGACCACCTGGGGAGTTAAGAGCTAAGTTGTGATTTCCTGAAGTTGTTACATTAAAATGCTCTTGCAGCGAAAATATTTGCTGTGGATCTTTATACAATGGTGGTTTAAAAAGATATGTCACCGCCTTTTCATATGCAATACTAGCAGAGGTTCGTTTTACAAACAGCACTTTTTGGAGATCAAACCAGAAAATTTTGGAAAAAGTGGAAAACCACGGGCGATTCGTAATGGTACAAAATCTTAAATTGCAGCTCTTTTTATATGAGATTTAAAAAAATGTTACTATATTGATGACGTCTGAACTGCATTCATATCAAATTGTTTTCCTGCAAAGTAAATACAAGCCATATTTTCCCATGGGAAGTGGGCGTGTTCTTGAGTGGTTGATGCCAATTTTTCTAACACGTCTCAATTTTTATATAATATACACAAATACCCATTTCAGGTCTGTAGCTTAAATATTAGCCTATTTATAGAGTTTTCAATATTATGGGTTGCATGGAAGGTGGGTGTGTTCGTAGGCGGGTGACGACAACTTTTCTTTCACAATTTAGTTTTGATATAAAATAAAAAGGTAAAAAATCTTTTTCCTGTAGCTTAAAGAGAAGCCTTTTTATAGATTTTAAAATTTTGGCGTTATATGGGAGGTGGGCGTATTCGTGGGTAAATGACGCCTATTTTTCTAACACGTCTTAATTATACCCTAAACCTGAAAGGTCAGGGTATATTAACTTTGTGCAAACGTTTGTAACGCATAGAACGAAGCGAGTCCGGTATAGAAAAGTATATATATTCTTGATCAGCGTCACCACGTGAGTTGAGCTATCCATGTCCGTCCGTCCGTCCGTCCGTCCGTCCGTCCGTCCGTCTGTCCGTCTGTGTGTTGTCCGTATACACAGGATAAGAAGAAGGAGTCGAGATAATTGGATGAAACTTGGTACACATGGTCACAAGCACCCAAGGATCTGCACTATTGAATATTTTTGGAATCCGCCCACGGACACGCCTACCTCCCATACAACGCAAAAATTGAAAACTGCATAACTCAGCTCATAATTAACCTACAACAATAAAATTTAGTATATATGTGTTTTGTATCAACACAAAGATGTCATCGAAAAATGGGTGTCGTTCGCTCAAGGACACGCCCACCTCCCATACAATCCAAAAATTGAAAACGCAATAAATAAGCTTGTGTTTAACCTAAAGAGCTAAAATTTGGCACATATGTTTTTTATGACAAGACAAAGATATTTTTGAAAAATGGACATCATCCGCCCACGGACACGCCTACCTCCCTTACAACGCGATAATTGAAAACTGCATAACTCAGCTCATAGTTAACCTACAACAACAAAATTTGATATGTATGTGTTTTATACCAACACAAAGATGTCTTCGAAAAATGGGTGTCGTTCGCTCAAGGACACGCCCACCTCCCATACAACCCAAAAATTGAAAATGCAATAAATAAGCCTGTGTTTAACCTAAAGAGCTAAAATTTGGCACATATGTTTTTTATGACAAGACAAAGATGGTTTTGGAAAACGGACGTCATCCGCCTATGGACACGCCTACCTCCTATACAACCCAAAAATTGAAAACGCAATAAATAAGCCTGTGTTTAACCTACAGAGCTAAAATTTGGCACATATGTTTATTATGACAAGACAAAGACGTTTTTGAAAAATGGACGTCATCCGCCTACGGACACGCCTACCTCCCATACAACCCAAAAAGTTTAAAACTCAATAAATAAGGTTTTGTTTGTCATAGAGAAATTAAATTTGGTATGTATGTATTTTATACCAAAACTAAGGTGTGTTCAAAAATTGGGAGTAGTCCGTCCATGAACACGCCCACCTCCCATAGTGAAAGCATCATAAAGGCATTAACTGTGAGCTACAGGAATAAAACTTGGTATGTGTACATTTTTCTTCAACATTTAAATGCATATAAAATATAGGCTTCATGCGCCCACGGACACGCCCATTTACAATAAAAATTTTTTTGTTTTTGAAAAGTGGGTTTAGGGTATTTCATAGTCGGCCTAGACCGACTTTAGACTTTCTTTACTTGTTTTTATATAAAATTAATAAATATAAAATTTTACTTTTGTAGCTTCGACAGAAGCCTATTTATATAGTTTTCATTTTTGGGGTTGTTTGTATGGGATGTGGACGTGTTCGTGTATGAATAACGTCCATTTTTCTATAGCGTCTTAATTTTTATATAAAATTAATAAATATATAATTTTACTTTTGTAGCTTCTACACAAGCCTCTATATACAGTTTTCAATATTAGGCTTGTATGGGAGGTGGTCGGGTTCATGGGTGGATTCTCTTACGTCGCCCATTTTCTCTTACGTCTTCATTTTTGTATAAAAAGAATAAATATCTAATTTTACTTTTGTAGCTTCGACACAAGCTTCTACCCCCGTCAAGGGTGGATGACGCCCATTTTTCTAACACACCTGAGTTTTGTCATAGATTACACAAATACCGAATGTAAGTTTTGTAGCTTAAATATTTGCTTCTTTGTGGAGTTTTCATTATTGGGGTTGTATGGGATGTAGGCGTGGTTTTTATCTGATTTAGACCGTTCTCGAACTTGATCTTATTTTTTAGAAAAAAACTCGTTATGGTTGTTACACACGTCGTGACAAAATTAATATACCCCTTAATATGAAACTGTTTGTCAGATTTAAAAATATCCTATCTAACCAAGCTGAAACTAACTACTTATACTCAATCACATGGAAAATTTTATAGACATCACTTGGGTGGTTACGGAGACTAGCGTGTACCAACACAGTGGCACGTGATTTTTATATATTCATTTTTTATTATATTAAAAAAAGCTCAATAAAATCAATTTGTATGTACTTTTTACAAACGTGGCAACTTTTTACACATCGGCTAATTTTCTGAAGTTTTCAGACGAAACTTCACTAACTCCGTATTACGAGGATAGTAACAAAAGTTCGCTTAGTTGCTGTCATTTTATAAGTTTTTAATAAATCAAAAATTACATACTGTTTGTTATAATCTTAGAGACAAGAAAACATAAAATTAGTGAAGCAGTGTCAGTGGATATCCCTGTGCCAAAGCAGCAAGAAATTCGGTTTGCTATTCTTTTTGGATTTCGGCGTAAGCTCAAGCCTGTGGAAATATTAACTGAATGCCAAACAGCGGTTGGATTGAATGCGCCATCCCTTGTGACTATTTCAATGTGGTTCCGGAGATTCCACACCGGTCATTTTACGGTGGAGTACGAACCTCGAGTGTAGCGCTGGTGAAGTCTAAAATTGACGAAGATCCAAGATTGACCCAGGAAATGATTGCTGAAGAACTGGGCTTGAATGCCATGGCTGTATCGCGAATATTAAAAAATAATCTTGGATACACGAAAAAATCTGCACGCTCTGAAAAAGAGGCACGTAGTCATTTTGCTCAATATTTTCTTGACAAAAACGGAAAGCCTTCCACTTTTCAGAAAATTGTAACAGGTGATGAAGCATCGTAACGATACAAGTACGATGCTGAAACCAAACACCAAAGCATGGTATGGAGCCCAGAAGGTGCAAATCCACCTTTTAAAGCAAAGCAACAAAAGTAATGATGTCAGTTTACTTCACCAGAGAGAAAGTTGTATACTGAAACTTGCTTACCAGAAGTTTTCCAAATTTTATAGGGAAAACGCCAAAAAAGGAACTTTGCCGATACTTTTTGCATCATGACAATGCGCCAGCCCACACTGCTAGAAAAACAAGCGAATTTATTGTCAGGAATGGAAGAAATTCGACCAACACCTTATTGCCCAGATCTAGCAACTTGCGACTTCTGATTATTTACAAAAATAAAAATTTGCGAGTTAGAGCCTTCAACAGCAATTAGGAGATAATAAATGCGATCAATGATGAAATTGAAAAACTCCAAAAAGCCGATTTTGAAAACTGTTTTTCAAGGTGGATTTATCGACTTCAAAACTGTATCGAAATAAATGTAGCGATTACGTGGAAAAAATACAAAGAGATGAAGAATAAAGATATAAAATTAAAACATTTTTTGTTTAGTTTTTTCTGCTCTGTTAAGTGATCTTTTGTTAGTCCCCTCGTACAATATAGTTAATAGCAGACTGTTCAGACTCAAATCTTGTTAGCTCGTCTCTACAGTCAGCAAACTCCCCTGGTGGAAAATATTCTGTTATTTTTTCAAGCATTATATTTAAATATGTCATGCCTGCTTGAACTTTGGCCTGTAATATACATTTATAGCCATAATATTTATTTTAAATTCATGTAATGTTCACACATAGAGACAAGGGAGTGATCTTCACACGGCATGATTCAAACTGTTATGCTAATTTTTTTTTTTATTGAAACAAAAGTTGATTGCTCTCCATCAATATTATGACATTTTCGATTTTTTATTTTTTTTTTATTTAGCACTTTGATGAATTCTTTCTGGTAAATATGACTATCAATTTTTATATATGTATATAATTGATTGATAAGATTTATTATTCCTCTGTTTCAATTAATGTTTTCTATTCTTGCTGTGATGGTTCTTTCTATTTTATCTTAATTTTATTTACGAAATTTATCTGCGTAACAGATCATATCATATACATAAACATATAAAAAAAGTAACATTTTGATTAAAAAGCTGCCAAAACTTGTTAACTAAATGCTTAGTTTTGTCAGGGCAAGTTTGTAGAAATCCTGTTCTTAGTTCAAAAGCGCGCAAAAGTGAAAGAAATTACACACACTTATGTCACAATGTGTAAAAAAAGCTAGCCATCATTTTTTGTTTATCTCATTTCAAAAAGAATGAATAATTTGTAACTGCCAAAAAACAAAACAATAAAATTGTTTAATGCTTTGAACTATGAGCATTTTTTTATGATTTTTTTTTTCATTTTTTTTTTCTAAACAGCGTTAAATTTTTCACATGGGCGTCAAATTATTTAATCAATAATACCATTTTAACAACAATATTGAATAATATAAAGATTTAAATTAAAAAACTTGTTCATAAAACAGCTACCTAAGCTGAGTTTATAGAAAAGTTCTACAAAATAGGCATTAGTTGGTGTTTCAAAAACGTAAGTTGTCAAACTACTGTTTTGACTACCTAATAAAAGCAGCGTTTTTTTTTTAGTTGCAAAAAAATTTTTATGAACCCTATTAAATTTAAAGATTATTAATTTTTTTATGCAAATTTAAGAAAAAAAATATATTTTATAAAAAACAAATAAAAAGAGTTAAAATGAAATGAAATTTCAAAACTGGTCGGTCAAAAATGTGTGAAGCATTTTCAAAATGAGCTAACTTATTTGGCTTAAATAAATGAAACGCTTAATTTTAATTTATAAAATACATTTTAAATTTATTTGAATTTTTCTTTGTTTTTGTTTTTGTCGTAAAACTCACGCAATATTTTTTTTTTCTGTGAAATTAATATAATATAGTTTAAATTAACTTAGCTCTAAATTTATTACCATTTAAGTATAATTAAAATAAAATTACGTTACAATAATATTACACCATTTTGTAGTATAGAATTTTTTTTTTTAATTTTCTGTTTAATAACTGCATATATTTTTAAATATAAATTAAAGCTAAACATTACAATTTTATATTTGAATGCAAATAAAAGTAATGCAAAAAATATCATGTTTAGAATAACTTTCTTAAGTCTATATAATTCATATATATGTATATATATTATGCTTATATAAAGTAAAACTTAAACAAATTTGAAAATAGTATATGATTAAGAAAATATAGCGTGAACAATAAAATGTATATGTTTAATGTGAATAAAATATATCTAAATGTTTGTTATGATGTTATAATTTTAAAAAAGTTAATTAAATTATTTAAATATTAGCTACTAAATTTTGGTTAAAAATTTTAAACAAATATAATTATATTTAGATTGAACTAAAGGCTGAATTTGTTTTAAAATAAAAAACAATGACGCTTGCCAATTTTAATTAAACAAAAAAAGAAATAAAATAAGAACTGCAAAATCAAAAGCAACTTTAACGTTGCTAATAAATATAGCTGTTTTTTGCTAAGATTCGCACTTCAACATATATTATTGTACTAAGCAAAACATAGGTTTTTGTTTTAAAAGTTAAAATAATGTAAAATCGAACGAATCATTAAGAAAATTTTGAAGTAAATTTTAGTAAATATTTAAAGCTTATCTCAGTTATACAAAGAGTGGTTCACATTTTCTGAATTTTTGAGGCTTTAAGTTTTAAGCTGTTGATTGTAAATAAAACATATATTCACGCAATGAAAGAGAGGCGAACTGTATGTGAGTAAATAATTTGTTTCTATACACTGGTGGCCAAAACAAATGCAACTTAATACGTCAGTTATAAAATGTCTATACAATTGCAAACTAAAATAAGTTTTTTTTAAAAAACTTTATTAATTTTGAAAAAATATTGATAAAAACTTAACTAGTTATTTGTTAAATTTTTCTATACGATGGTCTTTACTCATGTGTATTTGTAAGTGTAAGTGGTATTTAAACTCATTTTGAGAGTTAAATTTAAGCCATTTATATACTCAGAGCATCTCTGATGTGCGAAAAATATAAGTTAAAATCTTAAAAATTTATTCTGAATAGAATTCTAGAGTAACTTCTAATCAGAAAAAATCTTAATAAATAATAATTATAGCTATTCGGTTTAAATTTTACTAAATGGTCTAAATTAAGAGAAAAAATTATTTAAACTTATTTAAAATGTGTTTTTTTATGAGCAATAATGCAGCTAAAAGATTTAGCTTGCTTTTGTTTTAGCCACCATTGTCGATTGGAAGTATTAAAAAAACCAGTTTTAAATAATAACAATGCATGCATACAAATCAAACAAAAAACTAACAAAAACAAACAAATACTAAACAAAAACACACAAAACTAAAAAAAAAAACTTAATTAAATAAAAACATTAAATAATAGACAACACTCACACATACTTCCTTCCACGCACAAACATCGATTAACATATACAACGCCATACAAATGCGTCTTAATCGGAAATAGAATCACAACATACTGTATTGAATTAACTTGGCTTTCTCTGCGACAGCATCGTTATCTTAAGTTTACTATTATTATTATTTTTTTTATTAAGAACTAAATTAGCGGGTGATGCTTGTGTAGCGATTGTGGATGTCTGCGTTATTCTACTTAACCTAATGCTGGATACAACATCCTGCTGCTGCTGCTGCTGTTGCTGCTGCACCTTATGAACGTCGTATTCGCTCTTAATATTGACCAGAATTTTCTTTTGCTTCTGCTGTTCAACAATGATTTCGTCCAATTTTTGATTGATCGCATGTGGCACATGTGGTTTTAAGTGTTCATGTTTATCATACAAAGCGATGGTATCGTTGCCAATCGTATAAAGAGTATGATCTAGCTTTTGTAGTGATGTTGAGAGCACATTGTGTATATCTGTGTGAGTCGTTGCTGCTTGCAGTTGCTGTATGTTGTTTGCAGTACGTTTAGCTGGACTCAAAATGTCGTTGCCGGCCTGACTACTGCTGGTAATGGTGGCGGAAGTTGCGTGCAAACGTTTTAAAACTGAAATTTGCTGTTGTAGTGTTTGTTTTGATTCCTCATGCTGGCTATTGTTGTTACTTTTGTCGACCGTTAAGTTAATGGCGGGTTCGTTATTTTGATTTTCTTGCTTGCCATTGTAGACAATGATTGAAGAAGTTGCGGCAGGCGTAGTATTTAATAGCTTCTTTGAACTTAGCTTTAAAACACTAGGACGCTGCTGTTGTATTAAAGCAGTTGGGGCAACGCTATGTTGGCATTCTTCAATATTGTTGTCTTCATCGGTACAGCTAGACGGTGAAAGTGACACATCACTATGGCGGCTACTTGGACTTTGCTGATTGTGCAGCAGATTCTTTGCAGCCGTACTTGAAACAACGCTAACTGATTGTGTTATAGAATGCTTAACCGATGCACGCTCTGGTGGCACTAGAGCCATGGGCGGCGTTCGCGTATAACGTGCTTGTTCTAGAAATGGTGCACTGTTACAGTAGCCAGCCTCAAATTCGTCCGATCTCTGTAGATTCTCTATAAGGCAGAGCACAATTTTTTCCAGCTGTTGTGGGTTCTGTGAGGCTGGCACATCGACCAAAGATGAAGATGGAATTTTTGTATTAATTATAGTTGAGAATTTATTTTTCATATCAAGAACTTTTTGTTTGCCATCCTCTTCGTCGAGCAGCGTATTGACACAGACAAAAGAATGCACTTTGTTTGTGTTTTTGTCAATTTCCATATATCCTTTTGTTTGAAGATAAATGAAGTGTCCATTTCGTGACAGCAGTCTGTAACAGCTTTCTCCATAGTCGCTATTACAATCGTACATCTGTCGTAGCGCCACAATAACCCAACGCACATCATCTTGATGCATAAATGAAAAAGGGCTCAGATTTGTTACCTAAAAGCAAATTAATAACAATTGTTGAATGAGTTATGACTTTGGTTAGATCAGATTATTAGGTAACGAGGATGGGTTCATACAAATTTTTAATGTAAACAATTCAATTATGCGTGGAATGGAGTGTGTAAAGAAAAATAAACAGAGATTTATTGACTTGATAACAAATTGAATAGTGGAGATAAGTAGAATAGAAGAAAATTAAAATGAATTCATGAAGTTTGAAAAAGGGGAGATTTTATCAAATTTTAAGTATTATTTTATGCTTTTCTTATCTGTGAAACAAAAAGATTTTCATTTTCATGTTCCTGCTCTTAGGGATTCATTGGTCTTTCTCTGATTTTCGAGTCGGATTTGAGCTAAAATTGGTGAATGAATTATGATGAACAAACTGTATTTTATAGACATAAATACTGTTTTAATTTTTAGAAATCCTCTTTTGGACAGTTTCCATTGAACGTGAAAACGTTAGGAACGATTTTTTGTCTTTCGTTAAACTAAATACAACTTATAAAGGACTACTAATTCTATTCAATGAAATCAATTAAATCTGTCACAAATTATTTTTAAGATAAATGTACTCAACTCGGATTCGTACATATATCTTATTGGAATCGGGGATATCTCTGCAAAGAAACTGATCGTAAAATAATTTATACAAATGACTATAAATCGAATATCAGTACACCGCAGTTAAATTTAATACCATGACAGAACAGCATATCGAAAATCGAATATTATGCACACATACCTCATCCTTCATATAGCCCGCAACCACACCTATGCGCTGATCACAATCAATAATGCGTCCATCAATGAGATGCCGCGTTTTATACTCTAGTTTACTGGTAACATGTATGCTTGTTAGTGCTTTTGAGGGTCGTATAATACGTCCCATGGCCACGAGCACAATATCATTGCCACTGATGCCATGCAGAGCTGCCTGTGCAATTGCCTCATGCTGCATATGTTGGCCTCGCGCTCGTCGTATGAGCTGTGACACAATAGGATAATTGCCTGACGATGGTGTGCAGTCACTACGTCGAAAGCAACCGTCGATTTTGACAATCTCATAACTGCGCGCAGCTTCTGTCCGCGTGCCAGCTCGCGCCAAGCGCACTGTAAAACAACGTCTATCGTCACGCAAACGTTCATCAATGTATGCTTGGCGCGCTAATGTGCGCGGACTTGGTGGTCCTTGGTATTCATCTTCATCGTTTTCATCAATACGTTCTATACCTTCACCATCATCGCCGTTAGCTCTTTCCTCACCTAATGTTGTCGTGCCGCCGCTATGTGTCATGTAGTCTTCATGCGCCAGTCGAAATAGGGTTTCCAAATCATTTGGTATCAATTGTTGCTTCAATAGCGTCTGATCATCGGGATGTGTTATCTGCAGCAAATTTTGTCCATATAGATCAGACTGACAGTGCCCAAGCAGATGTTCTATGCTAGGCGACACCAATACAATTTGTCCGTGACATGTTACAGTAATAAAAAAACTATCCAGCAATTGCATTAGAGTATCCGTAAACTGTGGCTTACTATTTGGCTCTTTTTTTGTACATTTCTTAGCTGATTTTCCGAAAACATAACGTAGCCGCAAGCCGTGCGCCGCAAAACGCAATACCGCTGTCTTATCCTGGCGCCTAGTGGACTCGGCCACATGTGGCACCATGGTAGACAATTCATGTATACTAGTATTTAATTTATCGCGGCGATGTTTTTCGGCTAGATTACGTGCTTCCCGACCGCTGTTGGTGCCCGACGCCGCTGCATCTATGTTGGAAAAGCTGCTGCCGCTGGTGCTGTTGTTGGTGTTGTTCATGTTTTTTTGTTGTTGTTATTTTATTTTTGCTACTTTGTTTTTATTAGTTCGATTATCTTTTATTTGTTTTTCCTTTCATTTGCTTAAAATGCGTTTTGATGGAAATCACTGGCCATCCCTATGGGATTTCAAGGTCTTCTCGATGGTTATAGTAGTTTTGCTTGTCACTAGCCCAAGCTGTGGTCTCCTTTGGTTGATTTGGTAACGTGTACGCTTTTGGAATTTATAGCTCTCTTTTCCTTTTCAACAACTGGTCACCGATGATTTGTAAAAGTTTCGGTTTTTATAGCCTCTTTTCACAACTGGTTTTGGTTAATTGTGAGAATATAGTATTTTTTACAAATGTTTACGAGTTTTGTATTATTACTTTTCTTTATCAAATCACAAGAAAAAAATTTTCTACTCTAATTTGTTTTGTTATGTAGTTGTGTCAAAGTTTTCGTGCGGGTACGTTCACTGAACATCTGAGACTGAAAACGTAAGTGATGTGTTAACGTAGACGTAATAAACACGAATGAAAGTTGAAATTCTTATTTCACTGAAATTAAATCAAGATAGGAATCTATTTGCTTTTTCTTGTTTCCCTAGTTTCCATTTTCACCCTTTGTGTCTAACACTTCAGTGTAGAGAATATATAAAGTAAGATCGGAATAAAAAAAGAACTCCATTTGATGGAGTAGAAAACACAAAGATCTTGAATTTAAATTTTAAAAAATGCAACGAATTTGGAACTTGAGGGTTAAAAAGTTGCTTTTCATTTTTGATTTTGGGGGTGTGAAAATTATCATCCAAACAGAATAAAATAATGCAGAATAAAAGTTCAATTAATTAAAATTGATTAATGTCAAAAAAAGTAAACACGTCATTTTTAAAAGTGTTTCCATATATTTGTTTTAAATTTCAGCAATACTTAAGTACGTTTTGTGGAACGCAAAAGGGTCCGTTCCGAAAACTTAAGTTCTACTTAGCTAAGATTTGACTTAAGTACAACTTAAGTATGGATTGTGAAACCGGGCCTTAAAGGTTGAAATTTTATTTCTTAGAATAATAGCAAATGTAAAAAAAACAAAAACAACAACGTTAAAAGCGAGATTAACCAACAAAGTCATAAAATGCAATCCAAAAACTGACAACATTCAATTCGTATGATAAGAAAAATGCGAGTGTACAAAAGGATAACGGCACAAATTATTTTTTGCTGATTCTGTATATCAATTGAAAATGTATTGAGAATGTTTTGAGAAAACTTTATTCACTTTTTGATTTTATACCAGTAGTTTTATTCAATTTTGTTCTACTATGGCACGTGGCAAAGAGATTCGTTAAGAAATAAGAAAGTTAATTGTTAAAATCCTTATTTTACATAAAAGATATCTAAATATTTTACAGCACCTGGGCTTAACAAAGTCAGCTGTCCAATACGTCGTAAAAATTATTTAAATATCGCCTCAGTTGAGCCACATCAGATTGGGCGAGGTAATAAATCAAAACTAAATTATAAGTACACTCAAAAAAATACTGTAGTAAAATTTACTGCATAACGTGTATTTGTTTCATTAGTTTGTAGTTTTATTTATTTTTAAATACACAAGTATTTATTCCAAATCTTTAAACTTCATTTACATTTATATATCTAGTACTACACGACGTAGTTGTATGTAGTCAGTACTTGTTTAAATGTATTTATTTGTCAATAAAAATTTTTTTTTTAATAGCAATCTGTATTTTTGTGTTTATATTGTTTTTTTTTCAATAAATAAAAAGTAGCTTGAAGGCTGGAAAAATATTTTTAATTTTTATTAAGAAAAGTATTGGCGCTGACTTGTAAGCTTTTGGTAAGTAATCCCTGATTTCTAGTACCTTTTTATAACTAAGCTCTTCTTTCAGCGGACAGTCTTACTTTGAGCTTTGAGATGGCTGTATTTTAAGCTAATATCCTGGCCTGGCAAAGATGAATCACAATTCTGGAATTGTTAAGCAAACATCTAACCGCTGCTCTCCTTCTCACTGTGATTTTTGAGCTCTTCTTCATAACATTCAAGAACAGCTAAAAGAAAGCCGTGACTTTTTAGCGTCGTCATCATTAAATTTACACACGTTGTATCACGAAAAGCACTCCAAATACGAGCAAGACGCGTGAAGCAATAGATTTTTGTTTGGAATAAAATAATGCTTCTCGTGTCTTGCTTATCGTTGGGGTGCGCTTTCGCGAAACAGCATAAAGAGTTTAATAATAGTTTAAATATAAACCGTGTTCATTAATTACTTCAATATTATGTAAAAATTGCTTGCTAACTTTGTAATTTATGTGTTGTTAATAAATATTAATTGCAACCAAAATTAAAATAATTTTTCATTTTATTTAATTGCAGTAAAAATAACTACAAATGTAGTAAAAATTTATAAATTACTACATAAAAAAAAATTTGATTTTTAAAATTCGATTAAATACATGTGTAGTAAAATATGCTACAATTGTAGTCAAATTTACTACAAAGGAAAAATTAATTTTTTGTAGTAAAAATAAATAAAATAAATTAGTCATAATAAATACATTTTTATTTGGACGGTGAGCTACTACTTTACATTTGTTTTAAATAAATTTTTATTTGTTTTTACTACAGCATTTTTTTGAGTGTATGGATTGTGAAACCGGGCCTTAAAGCTTGAAATTTTATTTCTTAGAATTAATAGCAAAAAAAACAAAAACTGCAATTTAAAAACTGACATCATTCAATTCGTATGATAAGAAAAATGCGAGTGTGCAAAAGAATAACGACACAAATTATTTTTTGCTGATTCCGTATATCAATTGAAAATGTATTGAGAATGTTTTGAGAAAACTTCGGTCACTCTTTGATTTTATACCAGTAATTTTTTCAATTTTTTTCTACTATGGCACGTGGCAAAGCGGTTCGTGAAGAACTTAGAAAGTTAATTGTTAAAATCTTTATTTTACATAAAAGATATCTAAATATTTTACAGCACCTGGGCTTAACAAAGTCAGCTGTCCAATACGTCATAAAAAATTATTTAAATATCGCCTCAATTGAGTTTAATCTTAAATAAAATAAATAAATAAAATCAAAATGAAATGATAACTTTGTAGCTCGTTCTTGTTAATAAATCGACAAGCTACCGATTTTTGTGACGTCGTGTTGTATCGATCCTTATTTATCGATTTCATGAGAACTGTAAGTTCAAATCGTTAAAAATTCGGTCCGTGATGAAAAAGAACAAAAAATCGAGAAGAAATGTTGTGAAACTGAATCAAATGACAAGCAACTGTTCATATGCATTTATTTTTGTTTTCGAAATGTCAAATCTTATCATATTACTATTATTGTCTTGTTATAAAAAAGTGAATATTTGAAATTGAAATGAGTTATACTTTTGTTTTTATGTAGGCCGTAAGTCACACTGTGACTTGGAAACCCAGACTTAACTTGCTATTGAAATAAACATACTTAACTTTATATTAAATATATTTATACATTACTTTAGTTTACCTTCTCATTATTTTTATTCAGTTCTTCGGGTTTGTAAGCGTTTTTACTTGCATAAAATAAATTAATAACAATCGACAGTGTTCTCATTTTCCTCAGAGTCTGTGATAGTCTCAGAGTATTACACAAACACTTTTTTGAAGGATACTATTGATGTGAAATCGGAACATCTGACAGCTTGTCGATTTGGAACAAAAGAATTAAACAGAAATCGATTCAGATTATTACACGAACCTGTAGTTGAGACTTACGTCAGAGTGACGTCAAATCGTCATGGATCGGTAACTGCGATCGGTACGAGTTACAAGAACGAGCTACTGGAAAAAAATGACTTTTTCAAATTTTAACAAAATTGGTTATCGTATGACAGTACCTTTTTTTTTTTTTTTACATTTTTGGTGATGTTCCAAATTTAAAAGTGTTTTTTTCGAAAAAAATATTGACTTTAAAAATTTATAAAAAATCGAAAAAAAATTTAAAACAAAAAAAGCTCGTGTCATACGATAGCGAATCAAGTTTAAAAAAATACAAAAAAAAATTTAATCAAAAAAGAAACCCGCTAGTGCCGCAACCAGTACGAAAAACATGGTTTCGTGAAAAACGCGTTCAAAGTTTGTGAACAAAGAAAAATGCAAAGAAAAATAAAAATGCTCTCTCACTAATCCGGCTGTAACTTTTGAAACCGTAGGAATTTTTACATGAAATTATATAACTTTTTTATAATTTTAAGAATATTTACTCAAATACAAAATTATAAAAAAGTCAATTAAAAAACGACCAATGTCATGTCCCCCTTAAAAAAAGAAAAAAGACAGACTGCAGTGAGAAACTTAGCGAAAATGTGGTCGGAGATGATCGGGAGAAGTTTAAACCGTGAATGGACTCTGAAACATTTGCATCAATTTGCAGCAAACAGTGGTTGTTTCTTTTTCTGCGTTTAACCAACACTCACATTATAAAAGTAATATTTAAATTTATGCAACTTTTTCCGCTTTTCCAAGTAAGTTATTCACGGCTTACACTTCTCCCGATCATCTTCGACCACCTTTTCGCTAAATTTCTCACCGAAAAACTAGAAAATCATTCAAAAACTACTGGTATAAAATCAAAGATAGACCGAAATTTTTTCAAAACATTTTCAATTGGTTTAGAGAATCAGCAAAAAATAATAAAGCATTTTTAAGAAACCAAAAACATTTGTATGCAAAAACTGCAAAGAAAATAGACATTGAAACATCGAAAACCACATTCAAATTTTTTGGAGCAAATGAAAAAAACGATGGTACCTCGTGTTATCTATTGATGAACAAATTTTTAAATTTACTAGCATGAATTGTTTGTTGCTAAAATAGGCAATATAATTCAACCTTAGAACTTAATAGTAACATATTTTGTCAAGTTTCTACCAAATTACCTAACTTTACACCTAACCAAATCACATAAAGTTGTTAAAACAACTTAGAGGTATCTTAGTATCAAAATTTTTTATTTATTTAAATTAACAATTAGTTTCCTATCATGTTTACTTCTATAATGATAATGTGCTTTAATTTTTTCGCACCGCTGTAAATGCTTGTTTTGTTCGCAACAATTAATTCGTCGCTGAAATCGTCAATGAAATGAATTGAATAAAATTAAAACATTTCCTTACATTTTCTATTGCAAATTTATTAATATTATGTTAATGAATACTTTTATTTTATTATTGACAACAAAAATACACAAGTGCTAAGTTCTTGACATGGAGTGGTAACTATATAATTCAATCTAATCATCTCAATTTTTACAAGGGATTTTAATACAAATAATATTGTGTAAAAAGGCATCAATTTTTATGACGATTGCTTGCAATTTTATGCTGGCCTCAAATCCAACCAACTGAATAAACAAAATAAATGACATATTAGGAAAATAGTTAACGGTACCATTGACAGTTCAGAAAAGATTAAGCTCTTCTACGGAAAACGTCAAAATTCTTCTATGGAAATAAAATCAAATTTTTTCTATCGGGAATTTTTTCTAGCTAAAAACAGGGAACAATTGAAGAATAGTGGAAATGTTCTTTTTTCTTTTTTTTTTTTAAATGCGTGTTTTGAGCTAACAAATTGAATGGTGAAAAAATTAAGCGTCGCTCTCAAGTGGTTTAGAAGTTATAGGGGTCAACGTTTATGAAAATGGGCTTAAAAACCTGTGTTTTTTTGTTGTTGTTTTCGAACATAAGTAAACGTAATGGATATAAAAAGAAAGGTTATGCTAAAACCTTTTTAATGAGCATTCAATCATAAAAATCTATGCATTATTTTGGATGATATAACTGTTTTTGTACTCAAAGAATTTGAGGTGTGCTAATTTTGGTTGTCCTTTTGAAGTGTTTGTCTTTGAGACTAGAAAAATAAATGTTTTCATAGAAGTATGTTATTTATTGTTATTTCGTAAAAGGGTGAACAGTCAAGTGTGCACAATATATAAAGTTTTATATTTTAACAATTAATGCAAGTACTTTTCAAGTTTGTTGTACACTTACATATAGTATATTGAGACGAAAAAAAGCGCTGCAGGCGAAAAATTGTTACAAAAAATCGCGCGATAAATGGATTTTTTTTGTGGTATGACCTCTTGCTACCCATATTGCTTAAATTTTATTAAAAAAAATCGAAAAACAGGCAAATGTGTAGTAATTTTTCAACTTTTGATCCTTATAACTAGTGTCCGACCGAATATTCGGTTTCGGTTTCGGTTTCGGCCAGTTTCGGCCCTTTTAGTCAGTTTCGGCTATTCGGCATCAATATGGCCGAAACCGAAACCGAAACCGAATAACTCTAAACACTAAAAAGTTCCTTAAAGTGGTATTAAAAATGATCTCTTTATTTATTATTTTAAAGTTGAACTTTAATATTCAAAGTATATTTATCGTATGTATACGTTATTATTATCTGTTTGAATTGTTTTGTTTATGAAAGCTTTTAATAAAATTTAAAAAAAAAAATAAAATTTTTTTAAAAACAAATTTGTATGTAGACTTTCAGTTTCGGTTTCGGTTTCGGTTTCGGCCGAATATTACAAAAATGGCCGAAATTCGGTTTCGGTTTCGGTTTCGGCCAAAATTTTGGTTTCGGTCGGACACTACTTATAACTTCTAAACCACTTGAGAGAGACTCTTCATTTTTTCTGAATCGAACTTAGGAGCCCCAAATCCATGTAATTACATGTAAAAAAAAAACAAATTTTGCATATCCATTATTCTTCAATTATGCCAAATCAGGTCAGTATTCTGTGGGTTCAGTCCAAAATGGAAAAAATTCTGCATCTTCAGAGTGCAGAATTTTTCGTTGAGAAAAGAAAACGCTTTTAAAATTTTCTTGAATACTTTGGTTGAACATGCACCGTGTTCGTTGGAAAAAGGTCAATAACTGTTATTTGGACTTAATTTGACAACTATCCGTCTATTGTGAATTAAAAAAGAAGAAGCACTAGAAATAAATGAGAAAGTCGAAAATATGTAAAAAAAAAATAATTAATTACAATGAATTTGTATACAAAACAGTGAATCTCTAAAGCGGAAATAACTTATTAATGTGTAATAAAATAAAATTCCGTACGTGAAAATGTCACGCATACCGCCCGAGCCTAGCTCGCCAGTGCAAAAAGTATGGAAACCAGAATGTAAGTAATTCATACATTTGTACGAAAGAACATTTTCTTACACCCCACAATCCAATTAGTATACAAAATCCAACTGGAAGCACCTACACCAAAACCACTGAGACGCAGCAGGCAGCTATCGTTTACACCCAGTTTTTATGGCATAGAGTACCAAGGCGAAATGGGGCATGTGCGTGCGGAAGAACTGCTGCGCGAGCATGTTGATGGCACTTATCTGATACGTAAAAGTCCCAAGGCACAGGACTACTACACCCTAAGTGTGCGCTTCAACCATAAAACGAAACACTTTAAGATCTATTATAAACCTTCGAAGGGTTATTTTCTACAAGAACAATCAAAGCACTATGATAGTATACACGACCTGGTCGCCGACGGGCTGGTAAACTTCTATATGCAGCTGCATGCTGCACCGATAATACAAGAAATCAATCAACAGACACGTAATTGCTATCAACAGAGTCCATATATGACGCTGAACAGACGTAAGTTGCGAGCGCTTTCAAATGAGTTGCGCAAGTCTATCAAATCGGAGTGTTATGCAGCTGCTGCGGCAGCTGAAGCCAAACATGGCTTGCAAGATGCTAGTGGAAAAAATAACAAACAGAGTATTCAAACAAACAGCGGCGGCAAGGCTGCAACATTGCCTGCAACAAATATCTCACCTAATGCTTCAGCCACTGATGATTCGGATATTTTGCCTATAATATACGAGAAATCGCACACCTTTAAAGTGCACAACTTTAAGGGTCTCAATTGGTGTGAATTTTGCGCCAACTTTCTATGGGGCTTCACAGCGCAGGGTGTTAAGTGTGAGGCATGCGGTTTCATGGCACATGTCAAATGTTCCGAACTAGTTCCGGCCAAGTGTGTGCCAGATTTGAAGCGCATACGAGGTGTTTTTGGCACCGATTTGACTACAATGGTTCAATTGTATCAATGCTCTATACCGTTTGTAGTGCGACGTTGTGTGGAGGAAGTTGAGGCGCGTGGCATGCTGCAGGAGGGCATCTATCGCGTCTCTGGGTTTGCGGACGAAATAGAAGCATTAAAACTGGCTTTAGATCGCGAAGGTGAAAAGACAGATATGTCGGAAATGGCCTATGGCAATGTCAATGTAATAGCAGGCACATTGAAATTATATCTGCGTTTGTTGCCGGTGCCGCTAATTACCTTCCAAGCTTATCCCGGCTTTATGCAAGCTGCAAGTGAGTTAATTTGTTTATAAAATAGAGATGAATACTAAAATTTAATTTTTTAAGGATGTTCAAATGCTGCCGAGCAGGTCAGCAATATGCATGAGGCTGTAAAAAAACTGCCACTAGCACATTACAAATGCTTAAAGTTTATGATGGAGCATTTAAAAAAGTAAGTTATATATATTTTTACCATAACGTTGTTGGGTTCACCATTTCCATATTTGTTTTTAGAGTCGCTTCTCATTACGCGGCAAATAAAATGAACGAACACAATTTGGCCACCGTTTTTGCGCCAACATTAATAGCCACACCGCAACATATGACAAATCTAACAGAAGAAATATTTATGTTATCATCATTAATAACAAATTGCGAAGCAATTTTTGATTAACTTAGCAATAGAGGCAGTTATTTTTTGCATAAAAAAAAATAAACAGTATTGAAAACATTTTAAGGTGCCAAAAAACGAATCATCATTATCACCATTAGATGCACGACACTGCATCATCATGCATATATTTAGATACAGCCCTCGACACATTTTTCGTCTTAAATAATTTGAAAGTTACAAACTTTTAGTACTAACAACTTGTTTTTACTTTTCGTAGTTTTAATATGGCGTTTATTATTATTAGCATAATTATTTTTGTATATCTTTGCATTGTTTTAAAAAGACAATGTGTTGATCATATAAAGAAAAACATTATTTCTCATTAAGAAAAAAAATAAGAATACGAATTTAAAACTAAATAATTTATATATAAGCTTTTAATCAAAAAAATCGAATTGAGTTTAGTAGAATCTTTAATCAAAATTGTACACTTAATCAAACAAATAACACTCAACTATTTGAGCAATTATAACTAATTTTTCAAAATCACCGAAGTATTTTTATAGAAAGCATTTATTTTAAATTAACCTAAAATTAAGCTGCCACGAATCTTTTTTATAGAAGTTTAATAATATTAAACAAAGATATTATATATTTATTTATCTAACCGGTTATAGCAGCATTTAAGTATGTTGCTATAATACTTCAATGATATCCTTTTTATTTTGAAAACATTCAACAGTTGTCGGAGGCAACAACAAAATTCTAGCAAATAAATGCAGTTTTTTAGCTTAAGTTTTTATTGAATATACTCATAAAAGAATCTTGTAATAAATGAATTTATCGTAAATCTATATTTCAGAATACATTATTTCAACTCTAACAGCAGTTTTGTACATGAAGCGAACTTTAAATTATTTAGTTAGGAAGTTGATACTTCTTAGGTGAGATTTAAGTTTAATGTACGTTTATGAGAACTGGAAATGTGTAGGATGATTCGTTGAAAACGTTCTACGAAAAAAAAATTGTGACCGGGAAGCTACTGAGCTACCAGGATAAAACAAAACAGACGAAACCCGGACGCGGGACGACGAAATGAAGTAGCGCGAAAAGAGTTCCCTGAATGGAATATGTTCAAGTTTTGAGATGGCTGTTTTTAGTTGATGCGAGCTTAACATACGACAATTTGTGATTGCAATGTTACGATGCGAAATTTTTACCCTCTTCCGGAAAAAATTTATTTAACTCCTGTATTACGATTTGTTTGATTGTTCTACAAGTTTTAAAATTTCCCCAAATTATCCTTACTAACAAATCTGCCGCTTAGAAACATTAATCAATTTTGGTCCCATATAAGAATTTTCTTTAGCCTCTTATCGTGCGCTTGTTGAACCCCAGTTAGAAATTTCAAGCATCGTCATGTAGTCCAATTGCTAGCCTTTCCAACACTTGCTCGATAACCACCACCGAGTAGAAATTTAAAAAATTTCTTCTCCAAAGCGTTGTACAGTGGGGCGTTCCATACAAGTTAGACGTACAAAATTATTTTATGGTTTTTAACGGTAGGGGTGCAAAAACACATAAAAATATATGGGAAGTAAAGGTATATTTTGGCCCCCTGGTAGGTATGGCCTAAGACGTGATCTGAGTCGTAGTCTGAAGATAAATAAGAATATGAACTGCTATCCTCAAATTTTTGTCTTCTTGCTGTATAAGACATTTTTTCATATCTGAAATGATAGATTTATGTTTTCTTAAACATGTCAATAACTTCCACATTATTTGATTACATACAAATATGCTGTACCAACTTATCTATTCTTTCCGTTTTAGGAATAGAACAACACAATTCAAAGAACGCATTTTGAGATAAAACTACCTTTTTACTTTCCATTTCACTTTAAACTTTTATTAAAAAATACTTGGGGCCTTACTCTGTAACGCGATTCGAAAGTTAAATTGTTCGAATTCGGAATTATGATACTCTGCAAATCGATTTTCGAATTCAATATTTTGACGTATCTTCTGTTTCTTTACACTTATTTTCGCATTTTTGTCGTTTAAAAGTCAGTAATACTAACTTTAACTGAATATTTGATGAAACGATAAGTTAACTCACTGTCACGAATGCAAAAGAGTAACACAGTGCGATTTAACTTTCGAATCGCATTTAATTTTCGAATCGCATAACTTTTCGATTCACGTTACAGAGTAAGGCCCTTGAAAATTGTATTTTTAAATACCATTTGCAAAAATAAGGGAGGGGGAAGAGAGGAAAAAATTAGTTTAGAAAATTTTAGAAAAAATTCTTATTTTTTTAATAAATTTATCGTATATAATAACACTTAAATATAATGAATATTGTGGTAGCTAAGGAAAATAAGGGATCAGGGACAAAAACCTCTTAAAAAAACGAAGAAAAATTTAAAACTTTGAATATATCAACTAAATAAAATAAGCTTCAAGAAAATCTTAAAATTTAAAGTTAGTTTAACCTGACATTTCATCAAATTTCACCTGGAATACGGTTAAAATTAACTTTTTGACAAATCCTGCAGCTCCTCAGAGAAAAACATGTATATTATAATCAAATAAGCATATTATGATTATAAAAACTGTATTCGGATTAGTTCAGAAGTTATGTCATTTTAAAAAAATGGAAAATTGTGGTGTAGCGAAGAGGAAAGGCTGATTTTTGTAACTTTGGTTACACACGGACTATCTGTTTGAAGAGTTCGAAGTTTTAGGAAGATATGCCTCTCAATAGACTAAATCCAAAATTGTATGTCATTCAGCGCCCTCAAAACGGAGTTACAAACTTATTCCGGGCTAAATAGGCCAAACGACGCACTGTGCTTCGTGTCATTCGCTCAATATGGGCTAGCCAGCGAAGCCGCTAAATTTTTATACGCTTGACTCTTTCGATTATGGCATACAATTCGTTATTCCGTGATTTCCTAGTTATTAGAATCACGCCATCGAAAGTTTTTTATCTCGAAGATTTCCCAAGTTTTTTTATCAGAAGCTCCTGCTCAACATCTAGGTTTATGCTGCATATAGTAAGATGGGCATGACTTATGACTTACAAGGGCGTAAGTTTTTTTCAAGAGAGTTATTTGCTGCTCAATTGCCTATTGAGCCCAAAGAAATACCAGTTGGCAAGAGTTATGCTTAGTTTGATCTCTGAATGTTGTTTTATAGCTTGGTTTTTGGTAGAAACTTGATGCTTGCTTAGATGTGGAACAACTACATATGTTAAAGTTGTGCATTGTTTTAATGTACTTTAAATCAATACCTTCTTTAGTAAAAAAAAAATCTGTTTTTGACTTGAAATAAGTTCTTGCATTGTACTTTTCTGTTTTAAGCAGTGTTTATTTTATATATTTTTATATGCATATATATATTTTTAATAACTGCAATATATAAATATGAAAAAAATCAAGACAATAGAAAAAGTATTGAAAAACAAAACAAAAAACAGCCAGAAAGCTAATTTAACTTGGGTGGAAAATTATCATTTAATATCTATGCTTATAAAAAATTATGATTATGTACGTTTATATTAAGGGCACGAAACGCTTAAATGGCATACAGCCACTGACTTAAATCGTTTGCATTTTCTTTCCGTTGATGCTTAAATAGAAAATAATATTACAAGAAATACGGTGTGATGTTCTGTTGTGGTATAACGCGATCAGTTTCAGGCACAGCATTGAATATACTTGTTACACGCTCTTTGGCTGTATTAAAGCTTAAAATAGCTGCTACATTGCCGCAACGATAGCAATAATTGGGTGCAGACCAAACTGTTACCAGCTTATCGTCGAACATATACTTAATGCCTTCATTGACTAGCTGATGGGCACGACATATCAGCTCCAAGTTGTTGATGGCCATAAAGTCCTTGGTGACCACCTCTCCGAACAGCCAGCCAGCGCCACGCGGGCTTTGACCCCTGTTTTTAGAATCAAAGGAACATTTCAACAATTTGATACCGATTAATTTAGGAAATGAAAATCCTTACCATAATTCCATATATTCTGGATCGGACCAAACTAAGTCACAGAAAGCTCCTTTATAAGGTATCTCACCGTTGCGATCAATTGTGCGTATTTGATCAAGTGTTATGATCTCTGGGCTGAGACCACCATGCACGCATAAAACTTCCTCATCAATGATCTGATGAAAAATAATTATTAATACAAAATTTTTATATAGATCTAAAAAAACACTTACGGCTGCAATTGTCAGCAAATCAAACACCTTGCAGCAATACTTCCAGGCATTGGCATTTCCATATTTGCTAAAGCACTCGTCATAGAAGCCATAAACTTTGGTTATCTGCCGTGATTCATGATTGCCACGCAGCAGAGTAATACGATCTGGGTAACGTGCCTAAGAAAGGGCAATGAAAAACATATTTTTCTACATCTGAATTTTCCAAGCCTACCTTAAGTGTGAGCAAACGCGTTAGTGTCTCCAGACTATAATACCCTCGATCCACAAAATCGCCCATAAATATGTAATTCGTATCTGGTATAGGTCCACCAGTGCGGAACAACTCTTCCAGATCGTAAAACTACAGAAAATATGATAACAAATTGTAAGGAAATTATTCACAACGCCTATTGTTTTCAATTCTTACTTGACCATGTATATCTCCGCACACCGTCACTGGCGTGCTGACAGGTTGAATATTGGATTCTTCCAATAGAATTTCACAAACTATATCACAGAGTTTCTTAAGATCATTTTCAGGAAGGTATTTGCAATCTCTCACGTAGTCTATCCACTTGTCTAAAACAGTCATTTTACGAAATTTCTTTCCTTTTTCTTGGAATTTCGAAAGAAATAAAATGAAATGCTTTAAAACGCTAAAGCAAAGCCAGCAAATATGACTTGCGTAGTTGTTGTAATTTTTGACAACCTCAACAGTTGTGTCATTTGAGATTGACAGCACCGCTGATTTTAAGTGTTGCAAAGCGTTGCGAATTTTGAGAAATTCTAGAATTAATTCTGAAAGACTTAAATCGTTTTTTAATTGAATTTTTTTAAGAATAGTATTTTAAACAGTACTATACGATATTTTTACAGTACTATACAGCATAAATAAATTCGTTTTAAGCTATGATAAGCGTCGTAGACCACATAATTAAAATATTTTGCCTGAGAACAGTTTTTATACAAATTATAACGTTTCCATAAAAAATGAACTCAAAGTTAAAGTTTTCGCAATTGATAAAATAGCCATTTTGCGTTCCTTCGCCATTTATTAAAGGACAATACGGAAAGTGAATAACGAGTATGAACTGTATGCTGAATTGTGAATCATAAAAATTCGTTTCATCATAACCTAACTTTTACCAGAAAATTCAAATAAAAGAAATACCAAACTATTAATTTGAATAAAAGTACACATCATCATCATCTGTTGGTATATTGCGTGTATATTTTATTTCAATGAATCTTCCTTAATCTTATCCGTATTCAAGACTGCGCAAGCGGTAGTTTTGCTTGGTCGAGAATATTTTCGCACCCAATCATTTGGATGCACTTTTTTCTTATGGTTATGCATATTTGCATGTGATTTAAAAGTTTGTGGACAGAAACTGCATGTATATAGAGCTTGACCAGTATGCGTAGCCATGTGTTCCTAAAAAAAGACTAAACTATAACTAAATGTCGTTAAAATAAATTTTCATAATCTCACCTCCAAACAACGCACTCTTTTGAACTGCTTCTCACACAGTGTGCACTTGTGCATAGTTTCAGAATGATGATAGCGTGTGTGACTATTAAGAGTTTGACGGCTTTTTTTGACAGCACCACATGTGCTGCACACAAATTCTTTGCCAGAATTTTCATCACGATGTTTATACATGTGCTTATAGAGGCTACGATCGTCTTTTAGCCATTTACCGCATATTTTACACTCAGCCTCGGGACGTTCAACAGTCTGATGCATGACTTCAGAATGCTTTTGAAAACTTTGCTTGCTTTTAAAATGTTTGCCGCAAATGTCGCACATTATTTTAAACGTGCTAAAATGCACGCGTTTCTGATGCTGCTTCATCTCTGTTATAGAACGGTATCTAGGGTAGCGTAAGAATAGCAATTAAGATAAGCATATCAAAAAAAAATTATTTAGAATTTATGCTAAAACTTGCCCCTTTTGGCAGACCTCGCATTTGTGCTTCTTTTCACCAGCACGATGTGAGTTCAGATGATAGTCTAAAATATATTGTTTTGCAAATTTCTTTTCACAAAAATTGCAATGAAACTTGAGCTCTTCTTCCGCAGGATGACAGCTAGCCATGTGATTTTGAAAAGAATTCCGATTAGCAAGCAGCTTATCACATTCCTTGCATCTAATAAAGCAAAGAAGTCAGCACTAGAATAAAAAAATTATCGACTACATACTTGAAGAGCTCTGGATTATTATGCAGCTTAAGATGATCTACATATTGCGTGCGCTTGGCATAGCGATTGTTACAGCATATCATATAGCCCCTACATTTGTGCTCTTTGCGGAAATGTGTCTTCAATTCAGCGAAGTTATGCAGCAACTGCTTACATATACAACAGCTAAGTGAGCTGTGTTCTGCAATATAAGCATCATGTTGCAAAATTATTGGATTGTTTTTAGCATTGCAAGCCTTTGGTTTGGGTTTTTCTTTATCTTTATTGTTTTTGATTTTATTTGTTGACGAACGCAATCTGCTGTTTCTTATGGGTTTGGTAATTTTTTTACTCTGCCTGCAGACGCGCTTTGGTGAAGTGGCCGTTGACGTCACTTCTAAACAAATTTAAGCTTAGCAAAATATTAAAAAAATACATAATTAAACAATGAAAAATTACCTGCTGCTTGTTCTTTGAACGCCTTAGTAACATTCAGCAAATCCTTATTAGCTACATCAAATTCATCTGCCGGCACATTGCCTTCGCCTGCTGCGCTTTCTTCGAACGCTTCAGTTACTTCTAACAAATCTGCATTAGCTGCCTCAAATTCATCTGCTTGCAATAGTTCACGTTCATCGAGTTCATCAATTGGTTGATCACACAGCAGTTCATCCTTTACAGCATTTTGGTGAAGCGTTATAAGTGGCTCATCATCGTTCAGTTCAGCACTGCAGGAACTGCCTTTGAAATCTTCTAGACCTGCCTGCAGCGTTTGTTGTTTCTCTTCAATGAACAACCAGAATGTATGAAAATCTTCCAAATGTGCCCAACAGGATATGCAAATTTTATTCGAAACAGCATCTTCTACAAGCTTAAATTTCGTTGCTGTTATTGCTATAACATTACAATTTTAGACACCTACTTCTATTTGCAGATACTTGGCAACTTTTTTGGCTACAGATGATTGATTTTCTAAATCTTGTTTTCCAAATATTGCTATGAATTCCTTAAGTTCGCCAAGGCACAGGCGACAGATCATTTTATTTATATTTTTATAAAGAAATCAGTTTTAAGTTTTGTATTGTTTACTTTTACCGATTTTCACCACACGTCACTTGTTTACAAATTTCATAGAATAGAATGCGTTCGTTAAATGTATGTAATTAAATAACTATGAAATACAGTCAGCACTGTCAGATAAATTTACCTCCAAAATTTCCTTATTCTCGCATTTAATTCTCTCAAAATTACCGCAAGTCATAGATGCCAGTTTCGTGTGATAAATCACTTTTCGTGATTTTTTGAGGGCTGTGTGACAATGTGTGATTTCTGAAATGAAGCGAGTGATTTTTCACTCATGCGTGATTTTTTTATCACTCACTTTATTGTTGAAGAGTGCGTTCAAGTAAACGCGAAAACACGTATATTAACGAACAAACCCAACACTGCAATTGAAATTTGCTAGCACAGGTATAAAGTTTAAACTTTTAAAAAGTTAATATTAAGTTTATATTACAAATTCAAACAATTTAAATTATTTCCACTGATATATAATATATTGAATTACAAAAAATATTAATTTCTTCTTAATTTTGATCTAGTAAATACTATATTAATGAACTTTTAACAATAAGCTTTTGCTAATATTACCAAATAACAGGAAATATCTCATTATTTGTAAAATTGTATGGCATTAAATGCTCTTTTATGCTGTAAAATTGGAATTGCTTCTGAGTGATTTTCTGTTCTGTGTGTGATTTTTGCGTGATTTTCTGTTCTGTTTGTGTGATTTTGCGCGATTTTTTTTCTATGTGCGTGATTTTTTTGCTGTGAGTGTCACACAAGTGATTTTTACATATATGTTGTGTGATTTAGTGATTTCGAGTGTGAATTTTGGTTGGCATCTATGCCGCAAGTCAATGAAATACCTCAAAGTTGCTTAAAATATCACTTTAAGCGGTGTTTATAGCAAAGTATGAAATTATGTAACGAAAGTAAACTTAAATTGTAACATATTAATTAACAACAGTTAATAAAACAATAATTTTTATAATAATTCAATTCTTTAATGAGTTCAAAAATTATTTCTCAAAAAAATTTCTTCAGCCTCATAGCAGTCCTCGCACTGCTCATCATAATTTTTCTATTAACACATTCATAATATTAAAATGCATCTAAAATGAAAAATACTTTAAGCTTACAGAGTTTTTGAATAACTATGCGACAATGATTTTTTTCTTACAGACATAATTATTTTATTTTTCACTTTGCTATTAGAAATTATTTACGTTCTTTTGTTGTTAAATCGAATCTACCAACAAGAATGTACATGAAGAATGCATCAACAAGCGCATTCACTCAGTTAACCTTTTCTGTACACATTTCATTCACGCATGCTTCTACCACAGCAGGTAGAAATCTCTTTTTGGTAATGTGGGTTTTTTGTGGTAATTTCGGTATTTTTATTCTCTCGCGTGGGAAATATCGCACATGTGGTAAAAATTTTCTCGCATGAGAATTTTTCTCACATAAAGCGATGATTTTTACTTTCTCCCGCAGCATCTCGCAAGAGCTCAAAAAATACCGAAAGCACTATTTATAGTGCAAAACTGGTAACGCTGAATACAGTAGCTCACTTTGTTTTAGACATGGGTAACGCAGCGTTGCGTTGCGTTGAAGCATTTAAATGCGTTACTGCGTTGATACACTTAGTTTAAAAAAAGTAACGCAATAGCGCATTAATACAAATACAACACTCAAAGCAAAGCAAGAAAAACATTGAAAGCAAATGTACAAGTTGTACGGTTCATCGAGTACAGTTTTAAAAGACAGAAAGTTGAATCAAACAAAATAAAGTATGATTGTATTATATAGAAAAGAGGTTGCGGGGAAGATGCTGTTAAGCATTAATTCTTGAAGCATGTCTGATTTAGTGTCCGACCGATTATTCGGTTTCGGCCAGTTTCGGCCCTTTTAATCAGTTTCTGCTAATCGGCATCAATATGGCCGAAACCGAAACCAAATATTTGATCACTAAACACTACTAATTCGGTTCTTACATATATTTCAATGGTAAATGTGATCTCGCTTTCATCAAAATTATTAATGGTGTTAAGTAGAACAAAAAGGTGAAATTCAGTCATTTGATTTACCGTGTGGGTTAGGTCCAGCACAAAAAGATAAATGTAGATTTTTTTTTATTATAATATTAAGTTATTTAACTTTAAATACTAAAAAGTTCCTTAGAGTGATATTAAAATGATGTCTTTATTTCAGGGACCGAAAATAACTGTTATTTTACAATTTTCGAATGAAAAAGACACAATGAAAAAATTGTCGAAGGACATTTTCAAATATACCATTATGATGCAAATGGCCTCAGCTTCACGAATATTTAGAGCCTTTTAAATTTTCGACTGATTCTATAAAAGTTAAAAATTAACTGTTATATTTTGCCTCTTATTTTTTCAGACAAAAATAACGGTTACCTTTGACTTTTATTTTATCGGTCAAAAATAACAGTTATTTTGCGACTTTTATTTTTTCGGTCAAAAATATCAGGCAATCTGTGTTTTTTTAAAGGCCGCTTGTCCGATTAAAAAACTTTTGATACCATATCGCTCATTTGGTGCAAGAACGGCATAACTCAAAATTTTCGATTTTGAGATAAATGCGTTTTAAGTGTTCAATTGACTATACCTCTGAAGAAAAATGAATAAATGTAAATATTTTGATATCATCTTGTAAATCAACTTATATTTAATATATCCGTATAGAAAAAAGTAGAGTAAAAAATTTTTAATAATTGTTTTTAGATGGAAAATTGTTTATACTTTGAGTTATGACGTTATTGCTGCTAAAGTTCATTGATAGTAGTGTAGTAAACTAAAATGTGTCGTTCTTAATGCGAAACGACATGTTGAAAAATCAGATGATTTTTTTCAACAAAACAGTCACAACACAAAATATGCCAGTATATAAGAATTTTTACTACATAAAACACATTTTACCTTTCCACTTATAAAGGCACAACGCAAATTATGTCGCTCTTTCCGAAAACAAAACGATGTTCACACCTTAACGACTGTGGCGTAACTAACGATGTGTCGTTGTTGTGAGTAAAAGAAGAGCGAAACATAGGAATAGAAATAACGGCATATACTCGTCTCACACGTTCTGTATACAAGATATCAAAATGAGTATTTTACACAAGATGTAACAAGATATTGCCAATATTTCCGTATTATTAACTCAAAAATCGCGAATTTTGAGTTATGCCGTTCTTGCACCAAATGAGCGATATGTAAAACGTGATCACCAATGAGACCAAAATAATGGTATCGATAGTTTTTTAGTCAGTAAAATGGCCTTTGTAAAAAAACAAATTGCCTGATATTTTTGACCGAAAAAATAAAAGGCAGAAAATAACAGTTATTTTTGACCGATAAAATAAAAGTCAAAAGTAACTGTTATGTGTGCCCGACAAAATATAAGGCACAAAATAACTTTTATTTTTGTCGGAAAACATAAAAGAAAAAAAATAACAGTTAATATTTGACTTTTTTGATAAAAACCATAACCGGTACGGTCCCTGCTTTATTTATTATTTTAAAGTTGAACATTAATATTCAAACGGTCTTATTCATAAAAATATCTTGAAATAGATTTAAAGTGGTCAATAGTCATAAAGAAATAGTCACATATTTTGACATGTAAAGAAGAAAATCTATGTTCTTCACTGAAAAAAAATTGTCACTTATAATTTTTATTTTCAATATTTTGAAATGTTTTGCCATGTTTCCATTTTTTTTGAAACAGTTTGAAGTATTTTTGGCAATATATGTGCTCACATTAGAGTAAAAATTTTAAAAAGGCTTTATCAAGGGTTTATTGAAGGTTACTCATTTAAGAAGTCTTTATAAGAGATTTTTGTCGGTATTGGACGTTTATGAATACTGTTTTTGGGTTTTTTTTTTTTTTGTAAAGGCTTTATAAGAGGCTCGTAAATTTTTATGAATAAAGGCAAAAGAATATTTATCGTATATATACGTTATTATAATATGTTTCAATTGTAATATTCTTGAAAGCTTTTTACAAGAAAATTAAAAAAATAATTTGTTTTTTAAAACAATTTTCAAGTAGACATTCAGTTTCGGTTTCGGTTTCGGCCGAATATTACAAAAATGGCCGAAATTCGGTTTCAGTTTCGGCCAAAATTTTGGTTTCGGTCGGACACTGGCTGATTGGATGATGCTTGTAAAAGTAAAAGCATAAAAAAAGTAAAAAGTAAAAGCAAACTTAAATCCAACTTCAAACCCACCAGAAATGTGTTCAAACCCACCTGTTTGAAAGCTCGATTTAATGATAAAAAACACAACCATCTGCTTACTTGCTTGATTTTTGTGTTTTTTAATGTTTGGTGAATGCTGAAATCTGCACTTTATTTAGTTAAATTTTATACTAGCTACTATTTATAATATTCTTATTAATGAATATAGCCACAACATAAAACATTGCGAAAGAATTTTGGTGTTTTTTTACTTTCTATGTATGAGCTCTTTACCACATGACTCAACGCACTATGCAATGTTTTACTGTGAGACTTTCTGTGCTGGTACGCGTCTTGTTGATACAGATGCCATAACATTTTGAACAGCGACATAACGCAATTGCGTTAACGCATTTCGCTGATACAGTTAACTGCGCTTGAGTAAGTGTGTCAGCGCTCCAATTTTTACTGCGTTACCCATGTCTAGTTTGTTTATTTGCGTAATTTTTGAACGAAAAAAAATTATTTATTTATTAATAATTTTGGAAAAAATCATGGTTTCATAACTTTGCATAGTAAGTAATCATTACTAAATCTTACGTTTTTTTAATATTAAAAAAAATTATAGTAAATTTTTAAACAACAAGAATAAATGCACAACTTTCGCACTCATTAAGAATTTTGTGATGAACAGGAGCATAACCTTAATCCGTAAAAAAATTTATATTTTATCTTTGTTTAAAACGAAATCAAAACATAAATTATGCAGATATAAGAATATAGGAAGTATATTAAAATGACGTGTATAACAGTGAATCGGTACGTCAATTGTATCTGCTCTCAAATTTTTATTCATCATGACTGGTTTTGAAGTACATAATTTTCATATGTTCACTTGAAAGAAAGAAAAGACCTTTATTTTCATTACTCTGCGTCTTTAATTATATTCAATTTATGAGATTTTAAGAAGCAATACCAAAACGCTGCCACAAAAGAATTCCATAAAACTAAAAATGCTAACAATAGTAATATTTTTTAAAACATTTCAATCCTAGTTAGTATCATATTTTCAATAAGGAGTTAATGACGTTTATCACATGGGTTAATTATTTATTTTATATTTCAATTTATGCTATTCATAAAATGCCAAACGAAAAAGGAAATAAATAGGTAAATGTTTAGCACTAATTAATTTAGCATTTTAGCGACGTCGATTTCCACCACCACCAGCCAAGATTGTAGCAATTCTAATAAATATATTCAAGGTGTCCATATAAATTGAAAGGCATCTGCAAATAAATGTTTATGCTCATTAGAAGTATTCGTTAACAATAATTGTTGACTTACGCATTGACTGGGTCGAATGGTGGTGCTAGATAATTAGCTGGATGATTTTCTGCCTTGTGCACAATGCGTTGAGTGTCATACAGCAGAAAACCGCTGAAGAGGATTAGTCCACCATACAAAGACATAGATGCAATTCCTTTAAATAAAGCAATGTTAATAAAATAATTTTTTCGCGAGTATGTATGTATATTTGTCAAATAAAATTCTTACCTGCTCCCAAAGCAGTGGTTGGTGGCAACCACATTGATGCCAACGAAGCTGCAAAAACTACACCAAGACCTATAGCAAGTGGTGCACCCATGTATAAGAATTTATCACTTGGTGCACAAACGGCAACAGTTGATAGGCCGCCCACAATGCCAGAGGTATACAAAGCAGCTCTTGTTAATATGGGACCACCTAAGAAACAAAGCGGAGCCACAACTGCACCTATGATGGCGCAGTGTACAGCCCAGGCTAACTGCTTAGCGCCAATACCAGGTGTATATTCGATTGATTGAGCTACAGCACCACTGCCAATCATGAGCGCTATTGTTCCAATCATTGACTATAATAAAAGTTTATTTTTAAAAAATTTGTTCAAACAAAAAATTGTTTTTCCTTACCATCCAACCGTTACGTGTAACTAAAGACAACAAACGTGGTGAACGAAATACTGCTACCGAACTTGCGGCTGTAATTAAAATAGATGCACCAAAATATCCGTATGTTGTGTGAATACGATCACGCACATACTGTGGCCACAACCTGAAATTTATCAATTATGGTTATTATTTTATATATATGTATGTATATTAATGGAAAATTAAGTTACATAGATTGATTCAGGATGTTGTCTTGTTTGCCAAGTCCTACGCCGTAGAAACACAGTGCACCCAAGCCAATAGCTGCAGCACCTGCTGCTGCGCCTTTACCCATGGAATAAGCTTAAATTGGACGAACGAAAAATGTACACATGAACGAATTTTCGCATAAGTCAGCGTTATCCCAATTACCATTAGCCGATGGGGGCGCCATCATCTTCTCCTTCAGCGTTGGATTTTGACGCACCTCACTCCGTGTATACGGTCCGCGAGGCTCCCGTGCATATTTGCGCACAACATTCTTTTGAATATTTTGGTATTTTGGGGCGAAGAGAGCTTGTTTGATAAAAGAACTCTGCATTGGAGCTCCAATGCGTGTCGGCAATGTCAACGCCAAACGCAACATTTTCGCAAGTGGTGAAATTCTATTGCAACTAATGTAATATAATTATTAAACATTGACGAGGCATAATATTCTACGCTACCTATTTATTGTATATTAAATTTAATTATTCAACTTACGTTTTTTATAAATATATAGAAGAGGATTCGAAATGTGATATTTTATTTTTTGGAATTTTCTCGTTTTCAGCAAAGTATGTTCAGTCGAGAAATCTACTTCGAAAAATTGTCATTTCAATGATGGTTACCAGCTCAGTCCGAATAATAAAAATGCGGTTCACACTAGCAATGAATTATTTATGAAATCTTGCTAGCTATGAAAATTTCATTAAATAATACTATGTTCACACTGAGATCAAATTAGGTAATTTCGTGAGATAATTTCGAAATTGTGCAAAAGTGTTCACACTAGGCTTGGATAATTTCGTTTGACGTTTGATTTATTTTTTTGTCAATTTTTTACTGGCCACATTCAGCACTCTCAACAGTTGCCAACTTAAATGTTCAATTAAATTCTTACTCAAAGTAAGTTTGCAAAATTATTTCGCATAAAGCCGTACATGTTATCAATTGTGCAACTTTAATTCATTGAAAACATCGCTCACTTAAGTTTCACTGAATGGGTTGTTAACCGAAGGGTCAAAACAGCTAAGTATCTGAATGTGGCCATTATCATTTGTCATGTATAATTTTGACGGCTCAGCTGGAATGGATAGCAAGATTGTTAATACGCCAAAAAAAGGGTGTGTTTAATTCACAATATATTCAGATTTCAGGGTTGCATTGCATTTTTACCTAATTTCGTGAGTAATTTAAACGAAATTACCTCGTATGAGGTAATTTCCAAATCAACAAATTGTATGGGAAATTACCATAGTTTTTAGATAATTTCAGTCGAAATTACATAAAAGCTCGAAATTACCTAATTTGATCTCAGTGTGAACATAGTATAACGTGTTAAATCTCTTTTAAACGATTTTTTAACTGCTGTAGGATGTGTGAAACCACATTAGCTTTTCTCACTAAATGGGTCGACTTTGAGCAATTTTCACACAAATTTAAACAGTTGTTATATATTTTCTGGAATAATTTTACTTTAGCGACCATGCCCGAATTTTTGTTCTTATTTTTATTAAACGTAATAAACCCCTTAATACAATGGTGAAAGAAAAAATTGTCGATCTTGATTGGTTTAGGAGATAAAATTCGCGAAAATTTGAAAATTCAGTGCAAATTTGTATATGTTTGAAAGCTAATATAAGCTTTTTTTACGATACTTATCCAAAATGTGGTGTTTTAGCGCGTATTAAACAAAAAAAATCAACTATCCATTCATTTTAAGAAAAAAAAATACATATTTATTAAAAAATTCAGAAGCACCAAGTTCATCCGAAGACTGTGCCTCCATATGCGCTCTAACTGAATTGTACAGCTCACCAGAAATTTTAAAAAATTGCAAAAGAGAACGACATTCAAGGCCGCGATTTTTAATAACAATTTTTCAAAATTTCTTATAGGTTTCAACAAACAAAAACAAAAAAAAAATTGGCCATTTCAGCCCTTGAAAAGACTTTGACCGAGCTTCTTATGATCAATTGTGTTGTGTGTGTTATTAAATGTTTGCACACAATTAACCGAGAACTGGACCAACATGTTTTATGCCGACTCCGAACGGCTTATGTTCTCAAGAAACTTTACATGGCATTATTAACTCTCTGAGGTTTGCCATTGTCTGCAGAGAGGTGATGACCGATCAGAAAAATTGTTTTATTGAAAAAACCTTTCGCCGCGACTGGGGATCGAATTCGGGCTCCAATCGTGCTATCGCATATCGTTAAATCGCATTGTTTCCTTTAATAAGCCCTAAAAATCCACATTTAGGTTAAGAAATCATAATGTAAAAGCTTACATTAGCTTCCACACACGTAAACATTTGCACTGAATTTTCAAACTTTCGCGAATTTTATCTCCTAAACTAATCGAGACCGACAATTTTTTCTTTCACCATTGGGTTTAGGAAGTTCATATACGTTTAATAAAAATAAGTCAAAAAAAAAATTCGGGCATGGTCGCTAAAATAAATTATGCCCGGGTGGTGGAATAACGAATAATTTATAGGTAGTTATTCCAAAATGTTGTTTGACATGAACAAAAACAAATATTAAATAATATATTATAAAAACAGCACTGTTTTACTGTTTTGATGTTCTGTTTTACAAAATAAAAAAAAAAAAAAAAAAACCAAATTGGCCATTTCAGCATTTGAAAGGACTTTGACCGAGTTTGTTATGATCAGTTGTGTTGTATGTGTTATTAAATGTTTGCACACAATTAACCAAGAACTGGACCTACATGTTTTATGCCGACTCCGAACGGCTAAACTTCATGTTCTCAAAAAGCTTTACATGGCATTATTTACATTCTAAGGTTTGCCATTGTCTGCAGAGGTGGTGACCGATCGTATGGACATATAGAGCTACATTCCACCTATGGAGTACATTCTACAAATACTCTACTCTGAGTTATTTTAGAGAATTCTAAATTAAAAAAAAATCAAACCGTACATCAAATGTCTTAGCTATCATTTAAGAGTATTTTTTGTTAAATTATTATTTACAATCATATAATTTTTGCACAATTTTATATTTAGGACTAGTTATTTCCCGTCAAAAATGACGGGCCTGGTGCTATTAATGAAAAATATGAAATATCGAAACATGATTTTCTTTAAGCTGAATTTGAAATCAGCAATGGTCACATACACGATTTTATATTGTGCAAATAACAATTTTTTGTCCCAAATATTTATAAAATACCCTAAAGTAAAAACGGAAATTATAGTAGGTACGACGAAATAAGTTATAGATATTTTGTATAACTGAAAATTTCAAAATGAAAAATATATAAAAAGTTTCAGTAAATCAAAAATGCCTAAAACTATGTTATGACATTTCTCGAAAAAATCAAGCATTCCGCACTCACATTTTACGGAGTTATGTTATAACTAGTGTCCGACCGAAACCAAAATTTTGGCCGAAACCGAAACCGAAACCGAATTTCGGCCATTTTTGTAATATTCGGCCGAAACCGAAACCGAAACCGAAACTGAAAGTCTACATACAAATTTGTTTTTAAAAAATGTTATTTTTTTTTTAAATTTTATTAAAAGCTTTCAAAAACAAAACAATTCAAACAGATAATAATAACGTATACATACGATAAATATTCTTTGAATATTTAAGTTCAACTTTAAAATAATAAATAAAGAGATCATTTTTAATACCACTTTAAGGAACTTTTTAGTGTTTAGAGTTATTCGGTTTCGGTTTCGGTTTCGGCCATATTGATGCCGAATAGCCGAAACTGACTAAAAGGGCCGAAACTGACCGAAACCGAAACCGAAACCGAATATTCGGTCGGACACTAGTTATAACAATGTTATTTTTATTGTTTACCTTTATTTTTGTTTAAGATTATTTGTTTTCATCCATTTCATATAAGTATGGCAGATAGAACTCTGATATATGCTATATGTCATTGAACGTTGATGCAGAGCACATAGAGCCGCATCGAGAGCACTCTCGTTGTGCTATGAGTGAAAATAAAAACTCGATCAATCCGCTTTTATCACTCTGAACAAAATAAAAATTACGAACAAGTTTTGTACAGCCTTTGCTCTGCTCTTAACAAATAAAACGCCTTCAGGCTCCGAATAGAATTATACTATGTTCACACTGAGATCAAATTAGGTAATTTCGTGAGATAATTTCGAAATTGTACAAAAGTGTTCACACTAAGCTTAGATAATTTCGTCTGACGATTGATTTATTTTTTTGTCAATTCATTATTGGCCACATTCAGCATACTCAACAGTTGCCAACTTAAATGTTCAATTTAAAATAGAAAATTCTTACTCAAAGTAAGTTTGCAAAACTATTTCGCACATAACCGTACATCTTATCAATTGTACAACTTTAATTCATTGAAAACATTGCTCACCCCAGTTTCAATGAATGGGTTGCTACCCAAAGGGTCAAAAAAGTTAAGTATCTGAATGTGGCCATTATCATGTGTCATGTATAATTTTGACGGCTCAGCTGGAATGGATAGCAAGATTGTTAATACGCCAAAAAAGGGTGTGTTTAATTCGCACTATATTCAGATTTCAGAGTTGCAGTGCATTTTTGCCTAATTTCGTGAGTAATTTAAACGAAATTACCTTGTTTGAGGTAATTTCCAAATCAACAAATTGTATGGGAAATTACCATAGTTCTTATACTATGTTCACACTGAGATCAAATTAGGTAATTTCGTGAGATAATTTCGAAATTGTACAAAAGTGTTCACAATGGGCTTAGATAATTTCGTTTGACGTTTGATTTATTTTTTTTTCAATTTATTTTTGGCCACATTCAGCATACTCAACAGTTGCCAACTTAAATGTTCAATTAAAAATAGAAAATTCTTACTCAAAGTAAGTTTGCAAAACTATTTCGAACATAACCGTACATCTTATCAATTGTACAACTTTAATTCATTGAAAACATTTCTCAGCCAAGTTTCACTGAATGGGTTGCTACCCGAAGGTTCAAAAAAGTAGAGTATCTGAATGTGGCCATTACCATGTGTCATGTACGGCTCAGCTGGAATGGATAGCAAGATTGTTAATACGTCAAAATAAGGGTGTGTTTAATTCACACTATATTCAGATATCAGGGTTGCAGTGCATTTTTGCCTAATTTCTTGAGCAATTTAAACGAAATTACTTTGTTTGAGGTAATTTCCAAATCAAAAAATTGTATGGGAAATTACCATAGTTTTTAGATCATTTCAGTCGAAATTACATAAAAGCTCGAAATTACCTAATTTGAACTCAGTGTGAACATAGTATTAGATCATTTCAGTCGAAATTACATAAAAGCTCGAAATTACCTAATTTCATCTCAGTGTGAACATAGTATTAGACATTTTTATGTGATTTAGAATAATGCAATATTTCATGCGATTTTTAAATCATTGTGGTATATTTTACGTGGTTTTGAGTAGCTGTAAGATATTTGTGCTATTTAACATTTCTGTACTATTACTGCGTGATTTTCAATTCAAAGTGTTTAACGAGTGGTTTTTGCATAATTGACGTGGGATAAAGCGAGTTATCGTAAGAACTAAGGTTGGCATCTATTCATTATAATTGAAATAACGATTAAAAATTACTGTATGTTGAATAAAATTTTTACTTTGAAGAAAAACATTTTAAATTCAACGATTTAAAACAACATAAAATAAATTAAACACCTTCGTTCATTTTATTTATTTTATTTAAAAGCCTTGCATTTTACACTTAGAACTAGGTTCTCTTATAGTACATGATGTTAAAGATAACAACTTCGTTATAGATAACAACTTCGATATATTCACACCAGTATAATTTTTCCTTCATGCTGCACAAAAACAAAAGAAAACATTTACCAACAATAACACAAATTAATGCACAAAAAATCACCTACACTTAAAGGAAAATACTTAAAAGAGCTTTTGTTGACTCTATTATGACGAAATATTTTTAAAACTAGCCTAGAAATTCGTCAATGTGAATAATTGTACATATTGGCGATTTCCTGGAATGAGCTGACATTTTTTTTGTTTTTATAACTTATTACAAAGTCAACAATAGCTTTTATCAGATTTTTTTCTTTGAGTGCTTATAACTTGAACAGCTATTTTCCACGGCAAGAAAAGTTATTTTTTTACAAATTTTATTGTTTTGGTCAAATTGATGTAGTAGGAGCTTTTAAAATTATATGTAAAGAGAGGTAGGGAATAAAAAATGGGTAAAACTAGATAAAATCCAAATATTTTACTTCTTGAAGGAATCTGAAACGTGTGACAAAAGATATATAAAATACAAGCTGTTTTCAAGATTTTCCAATAGCGTTGTACTTTAAAGGTACTCAGTTTAAAATTTGCAAGCGCGAATTATCAACGAAAATCGTGAATTATCCAATTGCCTACTTTTTTGTTTGATTTACAATGCATTTACAATTATTGTGATATACTGCAACATAGCTTCCATTAATGCTTACTATTAAATAAAAACTCACAACTTGGACTGGTAGGTAGTGCTATAAGGTTAGGTTATGAGTTCAATGCCCAGCCCACTCCAAGCGAAGAAATATTTTTACTATTGTATATTCTTGTTAAAATAGATTCAAGCAAAAAGCATTAATTGGAGAAAAAATATGACGGAACAAAGTGTCAGTTTCTTAGATTTAACGCAATCAAATCAGAGAACGACTAGTGAAAAACTTTACTTAAAACAAAAACAGCAGTATGTATAAAAACAGTATGAATGTTAAAATAATTAAGATTTCCTAGATGGGCTATGGCCGTAAAATAAAAAGAGCTGTTGTTATTTTTGCTTGATTTGTATTTGTCGATATTTCGAGTTGAATTTCAACCCGTCTTCAGGACTAAGTAACTTAAACAGTTTTTAAATTGATAAATAATTTTGTCGCTGCAAGCTTAGCTTCGCGTCATCGTATTATCGTTGTACTGTTTAAATTGCTTAGTCCTGAAGACGGGTTGAAATTCAACTCGATATATAGATAAATACAAATCAAGCAAAAAGAACAACAGCTCTTTTTATTTAACGGCCATAGCCCATCTAGGAAATCTTAATTTAGAAGAAGGCCGATAGTAAGTAATGTTAAAATAATTCTGTTATGAAACTTGAAAGGTTATCTACCTGATATCAGTAATTTCATGCTATAAGTGGTCTACACTTGCAATATCGATGTCATGAAATATGAAGAGAACGACTCGTGAATAACTTCACTTAAAACAAAAACTGCAGTATGCATAAAAACACTATAAATTTAAAAAAATTCTGATATGAAACTTGAAAGGCTATCTACCTGATATCAGCAATTTCATGCGATTAAATATTGAAAGTGTAGTGGTCTGTTGTCCCTATCACGTGGTCCACATTGGCAATAAATTATGGTAATGGAAATGGTTTTGGCAATTGGCAATGGTTATGGTCCAAATTTTTTCATATTTTATTTATTTTAAAAATGATATGGTATAACATAGATTGCCTACTTAAAAAATATTGGTTGCAATATTTATGGTTAGAAATGGAATTTTACAGATTGTATAAAATAATTTATTTCCAGTGTAGACCGCGGTATGGGATAAGAGCATGTAATGCTATTTCCGTAGTTTTTTATCAATGTACTCTTTTTCTGTACTTTTTCTTAATTTTGTCGCAAAGGAACAATGGATCCTTCCAAAAAGATCTGACACCAACCGATCAGAGCAAACAAAGAAATAATGTTTCGTTCTGCACGTATAGTAGTGGCGAATATTTTGCTTTAAATCGATATATGTTTAATTAAAAATATAACATTTGTATTCAAAAACTTGCTTTTTGCTAGTACTTGAAAAAGTATCTTTATAGAAAGGAAATGGCAGCACTGATTCTTAAATGTTGATGAAAACGTTCTTTGAACGTACCCAAAAAGTGCATTGTTTTACAATTTCTGAAGAAAATTTTTTTAAAGTAACATTTCTACATGTAATAAACAAATAATGGCAACAGTTTTTAATGCAAATATTAAAAGAACAGATTTGTTTAAATGCGGAGAGATCACGACATCCCTCAAACTTGGAAATAAGGTGTTTGCACTTAACTGCTTATTTTGCACAACTATTTGTGTACAATTGGAAACATTTGCATTGCACATTGAAGAAAATCATAGCAATGAGCTGTATAAAGGTGAACAAAACGAGGAGGATATTGAGGAGGGAGATGAAGAGTACGCAAATGATAACTTGGATGATGATACTTTCTATTCCATCAAGCTTCAGCAACAGTCTGACGCTGAAGAAACGAGCGTACAGGATGAAGAAAAAGTGGCCAATCTTATAAAGGTTTGAGAAGAAATAATGTTTTGTTTAGATTGACATTAACAGGAACTTCTACTAGAATACGTGTGATACAACAATTGATTACGAGGATCCGCTACAAGAAGCTCCAACGAATAGAAATCTTGAAGTGCCAGCGATAAGTATTGTAGATGTGAAACGGGAGGAAGAATTCAATGAAACAACAGCAACAGAATTGGAAATTACAAAAGAAGAAGAGAATACAGATGATGACATGGATGTTAACCATGAAGAAGTAGGCATCTATACTGGAGTAACCTAATTTGCTTAGTAATAGCATATTTTGTCCTTTCAGCTTGGAAATAACACGGACTGCAGTGAAACTGAATCAGATTCTGAGTTGGAGGCGGATGTAAGTTACAGTTTTATATGTTTCTTTCAAAATTTCATTTAAAATTTTATAACGACTTAAACGTAGAACGATGACGATATATTTACCGTCAATGATGCAGCAAATAAGGACTTATTACATACAATAATAGAAGGCTACGAAAAATATCCTGTACTCTGGGATCCTAACGATGCTTATGCAAATAATAGAAAAAAACGTGAAGATGCCTTAAAAAAAATTAGCCAAGCTGTTAAACGAAAATTCAGCGTTACGTTGAACACAAAATCCATAGGTGAACGCATAAAAAAATTGCGTTACAAATTTCGCAGCGAACTGCAAAGTCGAAAACTAGCTGAAACTAGGGGTGATATTTTACCAAGTTCATCGTGGTACTTTGATAAGCTAGCATTTTTAAGTAAAACCATATCATATAAACCGCGTAATAAAAGAGTAAGTTTATTGTTCTTTTGGTTTCTGTATAATTTGCTTTTCATATGGTTTTCTTATTGTCTTTATAGGGAGCTAAAGCATTGGCCAATGAAAAACCTTCGCTGCCTTTGGCCAATTTAACAGAAGTTCAAAATAGTCAATTGATTGATATTTATAAAAGTTTTTCATGTCTCTGGGATATGCAACACATTGGTTTCCGTTTCAAAAATCAGCGCACCGAAGCTCTTAATGAAATGATACAAGCAGTTAAGAATCAAATGAAAATCAATCTCACGCAAGAGGAGCTACAGAAAAAACTATATCGCATACGTTATGCTTGCACACAAGAAAAACATCGCAAGCTACAGTGTGAACGCATGCAAAAAGAGTTCAAACCCGCTTCCAAATACTATGAACGAATTGCATTTCTTATAGACAACGTTGGACCATTCAAGTGCGATTTCTGCGAGGAAACTTTCAATGGTGCTGATCAATATAGAATACATAAATCAAAACATGATGGCTCAATGCCGTTCATCTGCCCCATATGCAATCGTGGTTTCATGAAGGTAGGCAATTGTACTGTACATGTGCGTCGTCACACGCGAGACTATCCCTTCGAGTGTAAGGAGTGCGGCAAGCGATTCGCTACGACCACCGATGTCAATGTACACATGCGTTATCACACCGGCGAAAAACCTTATTTCTGTGAGGTCTGTGGACAGTCGTTTCGCACTTGGTCTTTCTTTGATGCGCACATGCGTCGACATCAAAAGCGTCCCAGTCACACGTGCACAATATGCGCAAAAGCTTTCTACGAGAATAACAAATTGACGGAACACATGAAGGCGCACTTAAATGTGCGCGACAAAGTTTGCAACATTTGCGGCAAAGCCTTCACCAGCTCGAAATACCTACGTCAGCATAAGCAAATACATGCTGAAAAGAAGAAATATGCTTGTAAAATATGCAATAAGGACTTTGCCCAGTATGCTGGCCTTAGTGGACATATGAAATCGCACGGTACCACTGTCAATGGTGGGGCCATTGCCGATGAAAATTACTAGTTAACTAGTTAATCACAAGTAAAACTCATATTTGCCATTGGATTTAAGTGCTTAATATTTTGGGTATTTTTAATTTTAGATCTTGAAATAAGTCGATTAATAGTATTTTAAGTAAGTCGTTTAAATGATATATTTGCAAATTCGAGCAAAAAATCGGTTTTAAATATAATAAAAGATTTTAAAATAATTCGTTTGAATGTTGCATTTCCAATTTCGCACTCAATATTGGTTTTTAATAAAATAGAAAAGAGGTAATATTCTCATCGAAAAACTGAGTAAAAATATTTTTTCCGAGGGAAGCTCAATACTGGACTTATATACTTTTTTTTATTTTTATGTTTTTGAGTAAAATTAGTTTTTATTAACCAGTATTCCTCCTCGTAAATCCTTATCATGATTTTCAACAAAATCTAAGAAATGGTAATAGAAAAAATATTTACAGAACTATGTGGCAGCACAGTTGTGCATAAAAAACCCTTGGGTATGACGTACAATAAATGCACAACTAAACAAATGACGTCAGTCAGCTATGGCCGGACATAAATATTAACAGCTGCTTAAACTGTGTGCAAATCTACATAAGAGAAATATAGAGACTTGAACAGATGACCGAGTAAAAAAGCTCAATAATGAGCTATCGTTGTTGCGTTGAAGGCTGCGGAAATACCAACGAAAGATTTCCCAGCAAAGACACCTACTTCGATGGCAAGTTTACACGATTTCCTGAGAACACAGAAAAGCGTAGACTTTGGAACAAAATCATTGGCTCAAACAAAAACGTTAAGAAATTTATATGTTCTGAACATTTTACGATTGATGATTGGCGTGCACAGGATATTATGATGAATGTGCCACTGGTAAAACGTAAATTGAAACCCGATGCGGTACCTTCACGAAAATTGCCAACTTCGTCAAGTGAAGCGAGTGCAATGTTGGCGAATGCCGGTAAAGAGGAAATGGACGAACATACGCACAAACGTCTAGTGGCTGAGGCGCTGTCTCAATATGAAATGTAAGTCAGTTTGCAAATATCCAACTATATTATATGTCCATCTTTACACAGACCTCATGCAACTGGTAACGATAACAACTTAACTTATGACAAACCACTTGTAAAAAGAAAGCGTTGTCGTGGTTTTATGGCGTGCGTATCGGAGGTGACTGACACTCAGCAAGCAATGGACGAACAGTTGCGTAAACGTTTGGTCGCTGAGGCTCTGGCAGAATATGATAAGTAAGTCACTTTAGTAACTTCTTAATTAATAAATATATATTTCCATCACTACCAAGAATCAATTCAGAAGAAAGCGATAACAACTCATCTGATGTCATATCGACTACAAGAAAAAAGCAATGTCGACCTATTGAAATTAAAAAATACAGGGAAAATGCGGCTTCTATGGATGAAATGGAAATACCAGTTAAGGAGTAAATTTTTTAAGATTTGAAATGTCCTTGTTGAAAAAAATTTTTATTTTTATTTTAAAGCTGTAGCTTTTTGCTAATTCAGACCCGAAAATGTGGTGAAGTTATTTTGGATGTTGATGATCTGACTTTTGTACTGAATTGTTCTTTATGTGCCGAAGTTTTTCTGGATCTAATAAACTTTTCCAATCATATTAAATCACAACACGCAAGCTTACTGGATAAAGCCATGAGAAATCCAATCGACACAAATTTAGAGGACTTAACAGTAAGTCAAATTAACTCAATTAAATGTGCTCAAAAAGCGCAACTTTATTATTATTTTATGCTTATGATATAGAGTTTGTACAACAAACCTACCGATGAAATGATTCAGGAAGTTATATTCTCCGATCCATTAAATAGTAGCAATGATTTGCAGCACAGTTTTCTTTTAGACAAAGAGAACGAAGAAAGAATACCACCATCTTTGGAAAGTCTACCAAAAGTTGTAAGCTTTGAATTAGAGTTCCATTTATATTTAATTAATTTCATATTCGCACTTATGTAACGGAATGGAAAAAAAGCATATAAAATTGGACAATCAAGCTTTAATAACACAATTTATCTACTTGCTTAAACAAAATCCCATTATTTGGGATAAAACATACCCCTTGCATGAGGTTTATAGAAAACGCAGAACTGCTATTACCGCTTTTATAGTGCCACTTAGTAAAGCTTTTCCGGATCTTAATTTTACATATAAGAATACATCATCACTGCTGACTCGACTTCGTCAGCAATATATTAAGGAGCTTAAACGAATGCAAGAGTGTAGTCAGAGAAAGGAACAATTTATAAATCGTTTATGGTGCTTTGATGAGTTAAAGTTCCTTGGAGAGGATTTGGAAAATTTTAGTCATCTAAACCCACAGGTAAATTTCAAAATAATTACTCCAGAGCTTAGCACTTAGTATGAGTCAAAAATTTTTTGTATTTTTTCCACTCCCAGCAAAATTTAGAACGTTTACAAAAAAATGATACACAACCGCTACTAGATTTTTTCATCCCCAACACAGCTGAAGCGGAATTAATAACTATAGGAATTATTGAAGAATATAAAAAGCAACCTTTATTATGGAACATAAACCATTTACAATATCGTGGCAAACTCAGAGACTACGAAAGTCTTCATCAGCTACAATTGGTATTGCAAAAAAAATATCCAAACATTATGCTTATAGAACAAAAACAGTTTGTATTGCTCTTTAAACAGCTACATCAGTGGTTTACAGCTGAGGAAACTTTGCGTCTTAATAGCCAGAAATTAAATCAAAACTTTCAATCTAATTTTCCAAGTTTTTATGCAGCATTGGCTTTTCTAAGGGGCAATGTAGCGCCTTTTCAGTGTAAAATCTGTAAAAGTGAATTTAATATGGAGTATAAATATATGCGTCACATACGCCAAAAGAAGTACCAGAGTGGTGCCTGTACTAAAATAGCTTTAAATGAATGTCAACACTGTAGTAAACGGTTTTCTAGCCAAGGCAAACTATTACGTCATCTGCGAATGCATACTAACGAGCGTCCCTATGTTTGCGAAAAATGTGGTAAAGCATTTCGCAGCTATACTACTTGGTATGCACACAGAAGATCTCATGACAAAATCAAAAATTTTAAATGTAAGGAATGTGAACGAGCTTACTACACTGCCAGTATGTTAAAGATACATCAAAATTCGCATCTGGGCATACGTGATAAAATCTGCGACATCTGTGGCAAAACTTTTACAAATGGCAAAGCTTTGCATCGGCATCGTAGTGAAGTTCATCTAGCAAAGCCCAAATATGAATGCAATAATTGTGGAAAGAAACTTAAACAGTATAAGAATATTTTGAGACATTGGGAACGTTGTGGCTATGAGGTGGAGTCTTTGCATAAAGAAGAATCGACAACAAAGCTTCTTATGAATGGAGTTGTGTCAAAAATGGTTCCATCGGAACAGATTGGCCAGACATAAAATAAAATATGGATAATTTTCAAAGTTGAGAGCACAAGTGAATTCGTCAATTTCTAAAGAAATAAAAATAATAGTAAAAACTAAATTTTGACTGTAATTCTTGATTTAATCGGGCTGAATGTTAACTAATCTCCAGTTGCCCAAGTGTATTGAGCTAGAGAAAAAGTTGAACGGTTTCAAAACGATAGATCTTGGCAATCAAAAAAGTATAACTGGGAACATAACAAATAACCAGGAGTTTTAAGCTAATCTCAGTTTCTTTTTAAATAGTGAATAAAAATATCTGTGTCGATAAGGAATAACCGTTAAAAGTCGAGCTAGGACAAAATGAGGTTGTTTTTTTCATTCAGTGGCGTAACTCCATAAGTGCAAGACGGTGCAGAGCAACGGGGCCCTTGAGCTATAGGGGCCCTTCGCTCACACTTCAAATAGCAAATGGTAACGAAGCCGATATAATAAAAAATGCGATAATTTTCAAAAAAATACTGTGAAATAACTAGTAGTCTAAAAGTTTACTCAACAATTCATCAGTATTTACAAGCTGATGAATTGGACACCGTTAATCAATTGTGTCAAAAAATCATTACAAATTTTGAAGCAATTGAATGTGACATTACAGAAGCTTACACAGCTGTTCTTCACAATCTCAGAGATCTCCACAAGCGCAGACTGGTAATTTTGTAAATTGAAAAATATTAAAAATTATTGAAGAAATAAGACAAGCCAATCCAGGTTGCCGAATTTAGCATTCATTGTTATTGAGAACAAACAGGTGTCTGCATTAGATTCAAGCAAATTAATAAAAACTTTTGGTAATGATAAAACAAGAAAAAAAAAAAATGTAGTTAAATAAAATAAAAACAATAATGTTTCTGAACTTCTTTTGTTTTGAAGATTTTTTTGAATTTTTCTAATAGGGGCCCTTTTTAAATTTTGCACACGGGTCTTTGATCATCTAGTTACGCCACTGCTTTCATTGCATTCCTCGCAACAAAATACACTAGTACGTAAATTTTTATGAATGCATCTTGAAAATTTACGCCTTCAAATCCAAACAGCAAGTCAGGGTCCTTGATTTTAGTTAGCAATTTTAATCTTTGAAATGCTCTCCTGAAAACCTGAGAAATCTTTTTAGCTGGTATGTCCTGACGACACAGTAGTGCTTCACTTCAACAACAATCCTTTCTAGTAGGCAGAGTTGTAAAAGAATGCATTCAATTTGATTGCTTCTACAAAATTTTGAATCAGTGAATAACGAAATAGGAATACATTCAATGAATGCAAAATTGATCCATGAATAAAATTTTGAATTCACAATCAATTTTTAAAAATTGATTAATTATTATTGTTGCTTTTCTGTCCAACGGCCGTGAATAAACTTCCTGTGTTCTTAATTGAAATAGTGTCGTGCGAGGCAGTTAAAATTCAAGTTTTCAGTGAGGAAAGTTTATTCTCTAATAAAAGTAAAGTTAACAATATAAATATATAGGTTACAAAATCTTACTTGTTTTCTTGGCTGCTGGATTAAAAAGAATTTACGAATAGCCAAATTTGAAGCGAAAGCAAATACTTAAACGTTATAGTACATATTATTTTACACCGTTTTAACTAATACAAGTAACATATATAAACTTAACATAAGACTTTACTAATACAAAATTAACGATACAATCAGAAACATGTTGCGTAACCAGACTGCTTTACCGAGCCGGAAGCGCTTTAGACTTAGGCAAACAGGTTGCAGAATTTGACTGCATTATTCATTTTTAATTCATTATTCATTTTTTATTCATTATTCATTTTTTATTCATTATTAATTTTTTATTCATTTTTTATTCATCCAACCAAAGTAGTATATTTTTAGTTTGGTGCAACAGCGCAATTACCGGGGCCTTGGGCTAATTGTTTTATATTTTTAATTGAAGTAAAATTTCAGTTTTAAATTCGAAACTGGGTAGCTTCGCGTAAATTGAGTGAAGATAGTGCTCTCTCATTAATAAAAAATTAATAAAAAATGAATAATGATTAAAAAATGAATAATGAATAATGAATAAAAAAGGAATAATGAATAAAAAATGAATAATGAATAAAAAATGAATGCATGAATGCAAAATGAATAACGATTCTTTGCGAATTGCATTCTTTATGAATAGCATTCATTTGAATAAAAAAATGCATGCATTATTCTGAATAAAGAAAAATGAATAATCGAAATAAAAAATAAATCAATTTTCTGAAATTGAATGTGAATTGAAAATTTTATTCATGGATTTTGTTTTCATTGAATAGCATTCTTTTGTCCTTATTCACTTGTACTTAGAATTCTGAATATGAATGCAAATTTTACAGCTCAGCTAGTAGGTAGACATGATAATTTTTTTAGTTTATGCATATCTCAATAGGATAAATTCCTGCAAGAGCAAGAGCTCTAGGCTGAGCTCGTTTTTAAATAGGTCTGTTTCCGTACTCACTTCAAGTAACTTGAAGTTACTAGAAAGCGGGGTACACAGAATAAGGTAGCCGTAAGACGGAGAGCGCGACTGCCGAAAATGTCAAAGCGAACTGCTTCAGCTGTTGTTGTTGTTTCTTTCGGCAGCCAGTCGATTTTAACACTTTCGGCTATGCGAAAGAGAGCACTGTCAGTTTTGCAGCAACCTTGTTATTCAACCATGCTAGAGAGCGTTTCTTTACACATTTTTCCAGCTCGAGAGAGAAGAAGAACAAGCAAAATGTCACTCTCTATTACTCATGCTATTACTCGAACTTGAAAAATTTCTTCGAGCACATCTCGAGCTTCAAGCAGCTGATTGTCAAAGTGATAAAATTAAATTTTTGGATTGTGTTTTGAAAAAAATGTATGCAATTGGTTAGCAAATTAATAAAAATAGTTAAAATAACCAAAATTAACGCTTTCGAAAGTGTTCTATATTTAAAAACAAAGCAATGCAATTTTATTGCTTTAAAAAAACAGCTGTTGTGCTTGAAACTTACTTGAAACCATAGTACAATAAACAAAGTAGCTGCAGGGCTATCAATCCTCTCTCGCTAAGAGTCAGAATTGTCAAATTCAATACAAATAATTTGATGTCTCGTTTTGTTGCTCTATTTCGTTCAGTATTTTTTTGACAGTTCTGACTTTCGGCTCTCAGCCCTGCGGCTACCTTATTTGTTGTACTATGCTTGAAACCATTTCCGTACTTTTTGACAAGTTTTCTCATTTTGACAGGTAATCCAATTACTCTCTATTACTCGAACTTTACTTGAAGTGCGTACGGAAACAGACCTAATATTCATTACATTCGTTGACTTTATTCGAATAACTTTTTTTCGCTCAGATACATTTTGAAATTTTTATGTTCGTGAATTTTCATTTATCTGAAAACTCATTAAGGGCCACATAAACATGATATAGTGAAATGAATGATAGACGTGATTATTTCAAAATGCGATATCTCATCGAAATAAGATACTTGAACAAACTCAATGATATTTGAAAGAACAACATCTTTACTTTAAAATGACGTGTATAGTTTTTTAAGAATAATAACTATGTGGTCTACATAACCTCAAATAAAGGTAAAACGGTATTTTTTATAAAACGTTCAATAGTTAACGGTTTGACAAAAGTTGACGCAGAAATGCCAGATTTATTTAACCGCATTTGTGGGATTATTTTACTTGCTTTGTTATGTCAAGTTTAGTTTTTATGGATGCCAGATTAGTGTTAAATCACTTTCGCGTGATTTTTTTAACTGTCGTGTGAAATCCTATGGGTTAAATTAAGTGTGATATTTTTGTTCATGTTTGGTTTTTTTCACACTACTTTATAAAGGTTGATCCAATATGAGGTGCCTTTTTCAACTGGGGTCTTTTGACAGCTATTATGTGTCAAATGGGTCAGACTTGCTCCTGAATAACGTTTATTAATTGTGGAAACTTACTATCAAAATCAGTCATCAGTTAGAGAATTTTAAAGAGTTCTTCAACATCATTTTGGTTGAACGTTACTCGTTACTCGTTGAACGGCTACGTTAACAAGCAAAATTGGCGTATTTGGGTCGATAAATAACCAAAAGAAAATCAAGAGCTTAGTATGTATTCTGATAAATGTACTGTTTGGTGTGGTTCATGGGCAGGAGGCTTCATCGGACCGTATTTCAAAGAATACTGGCCGATATGCTCGAAAGAGTTGTCAAAAATTGGACCCACAGAATGGACCATTTAATAGCTTGCCGTGGGCAACATTTGAAAGAAATCATTTTTAAACATTGAGTTGAAGGAACCGAACTATCATTCAAAATAATGATTTGCATCAATACAATCATTTTTTATGTATTTTATTTAGAAAAAAAAGTAGGAAGCTCTTATTCGTCAATCTCTTATTATCAATATTTTTATAGTTTTCATATGTTTACATGGTTATTTAAAGCATCCCTCTCAACAAATCATACAATTTTTTAAATCTACACAGATTGTTTAAAGCAACACTTTTAATTTTTAATTGATACCGATTTAAGAAACAAACAAGTTTTGAAACCTCGAGATTTCTGAGATTTTAAATCATTGTGAGATTATGGCAGCTGTGAAATTTGTAATTTCTGTAGGATATTCTGTGCGATTATTAAATTGCTTTGGGATTTTTAATTCAAAGTGTATCATAAGTGACCTTTTATATATTTGATTCCCTGTGAGAATTAAGGGTATCTTTTTATAAAATTTAAAAAAAAAAATATTTTTCCATTCTGTGCAATTTCTGATCACTGTGAAAAAGCACTTCTGAAATTAGTATTAATACAAAGCAGGAATGCAATAGTGGTATTCATGCAATGCCGAAAACTTGCCGAATATGCCGAAAATCGGAAAAAGCATAAACGCCGTATATCAACTGTCAAAATTTGTATGGAATTTGATATACGCAAAGTTCCCAGTTTTCCTCACGATTTTGAGGCGAAAGCAGCGCCGAAAACTTTCGGCAAAGAGTTGTTGCCACCTATCAAATATTTATTTCAAACTATAAACTTACTCAACTTCCAACTTAAGAATCCTTTTAAACGACAAATTGCATGTTGTCAGTTGTCGAATAATAAAATAATTTATCTGGAATTTCGTTGTCTTCACCTAAATTATGAAACCATTTATTTATTTATTTATATATTTACTTTTCAGCTCATTTATTAAACCAAAGTGGCCACTTTGCAATAGGTCTGTTCCCGTACTTTTTGTACTAAAAAGGGTTAAACTGTCAAAAGTCTGAGAGTACGAAAAAATCTCTCGAAAATAGAGAAAAACACAAAAAAGTACGGGAACGCTTTTCGGGCTAAAATTGTAGAATCTGTCAAATAAGAATGTTTGTCCAGCGTTGGCTTGATGGGGAACATCGGCAGTGCAAGCGAAATGCTTGAGATTTTGAAAAATATTGAAATTAATTCAGATGTTTAGCATTTATATTAGTTTTTACACATTTTTCCATGTTTCTGGTTTCCATTTTAATAGTTTCAAAGAAGTTTTGATGCATCGCAATTTCTTTGCTAACTTCTAACCAGCTGATTTTAATCTGTTTGACACTTTTACCATTTTAACCCGAAGAAATTTCTCGGACTAAAACTTGCAACTTTTGACAAGGAGAGGAAATGTTTTACTCTCTCGATTGCACTCTCTTTTACCATTTTTTCGAGTACGGGAACGCTTCTCGGACTAAAACTGGTAAAAACTGGTAAATTAGACTAAAACTTTAGAGTACGGGAACAGACCTAATATAACTTTAAGAACAGCTGATTGATATACGCCACTAACCGAAAAATACAAAAAGGTTCCTCATGCAAAAACAGCGTATATTTTCCGATATACGGCATCGGAAAATATTCGGCATTGTATGAATACCACTAATGTGACCATTTATTAACCAGTAATTCCTTTCGCCGTGGGGAAAAAGAGATTTTTGTCAAAATTAAGGCTGGCATCCATGCAATTTCGTATGTCAATAAATTCACAAGTAGACAACAACTAATTGAAAAAAACAATTGCTTAAAATTTAATTAAAGATAACATTTCGCATAACTGCTGCTTGAAAAATGAGTGTTCGCTGTTGCGTTGAGGGCTGCGACAACACCAATGATAGGTATCCCAGTAAGGGAACCTTCTACGATGGCAGGTTTCTAAGATTTCCTGAGCATCCAGACAAGCGTAACATTTGGAACGATATCATCGGTTCGAAAACGATAATTTCGAAATTTATATGTTTTGAGCACTTTACGAATGATGATTGGCGTTATCAAGATATCATAATGGATGTACCGCTAAGCAAGCGTAAGCTGAAACCAAATGCGGTACCTTCACGCAAGTTGCCAACTACGACTGAAGAAGAGAGCGTTAGGATGGTGGTTGAAGACAAAGAGGAAATGGACGAACAGACGCGCAAGCGTCTAGTAGCTGAGGCTCTGGCCGAATATGATATGTAAGTTTCTTCGTTAGATTCCTTTGAACTTGATATGAACGTTCTTCTCATCGCAGGATACACTCAGATCGACAAAATTACCCACTATCCCGTAACAGAGCACTTTCAAGAAGATTGCGTTGCCCAAGTATTGACGAACAGACGCGCAAACGTTTAGTGGCTGAGGCACTGGCTGCATATGAAACGTTAGTAAATATTAATACTTAATATACATCTTAATTGTTTTTGGTGTCTACTCAGAAACCAGAATTCAGATGGAAATGATAACGGTTCATCTGATGTCAAACCATCTGCAAGAAAAAAGCGTCGAAGTATTAAGGCTAAGGCAACGGAGGTTGCTGAAATTAACGAAGATATGGACGAAGAGACTAGCCAATGTGTAGTTAATGAGGCTCTCGAAGAATATCAAACGTCAGTATCTTTATGTTGATTCATAAATTCGCTTAAATTATCCAACTGATTTTTTTATTCATCTTTAGAAACTATTCAGATAGCAACGATAACAACTCATCTGACATCAAACTAACTGCGGAAAAAGCAGTTTATCAAAATATTGAAATGCAAAAATGTAGTGAATATGAAGCTCCTGTTGATGAAATGGAAATACCAGTCAAAGAGTTATTTTCCCAGTCAGTTGGAATCAGAATTTGTTAAAAAAAAGGTTTTCTTTGTAGATGCAACTTTTTCGGAAATCAAACGCTCAAATGTGGTGAAGTAATTTTGGACGTTGATGATCAGACTATTGCGTTGAATTGCTCCTTATGTCCTGGAATTTTTTTAAATTTTTTGAATTTTTCAAATCATGTTTTTATGCAGCATGCAGATTTACTGCAACAATGCAAAATCAATCCGCTTGATGGAAATGTTAAGGACACCAATAAACCAACGGGAAAAGATTTGACTGTAAGACATCTCAATGAACTTTGCAATGCTTTCACTGAGTATAGAATTAGTCAGGAATTAGGGACGTTTTTAACTTAATTAATGATTTTTAAAGATAATGATTAATTAAATGATTTGATTCAACTTTCTATTCCTTTATATAGAGTGTTTTGAACGAAAATGCCGCTGGAATACTTCAAGAAACTATATTGATAGATATAAGTAGTGAAGATGAATTACAAAACAATTATATATTAGATAGTGAGAACGAAGAATGTACCTTAACAAGTATTGAAATACTGCCAAAAGTTGTAAGCATCAATGAAATAGTTATAATTTATTTATGTATATCACTGTCTTTCAATGTTTGTCTCGAATATAGCAGAATGAAACCAACGAAATTAGCATCTGTAATCTAGCACTTGTAAAGCGTGTAATTTCTTTGCTAAAACAAAGTCAATTTTCTGTAATTTGGGACGAAACACATCCAGAATTTGGATGGTATAAAAAACGCAAAAAAACTATTACCGAACTAATAACGTTATTACTCGAATATTTTCCTGGGCTACCATTTACTTTTAAAAATACGCAATCGCTGTTAACTCAACTACGTCAGTCGTATATTAACGAGCTTATACGAAGGCTAAAAGCTAATCAAAACAATGAACTATACATATGTAATTTATGGTGCTTTAATATGTTAAAGTTTCTTGGAGAGGATTTTCAAATTTTAAAGCGTTTGAGCCCACAGGTAAATTCTAAAACAGTTAATACTGCTTTTTCTATATTTTCCATACCTCCAGGCAAAAATCGAACACTGTGTAAAAATTGCAAAAGATCAGCCACTAGAGCCACTGTTTAAGACGAACACAACTGAAACGGAACAACAAACAATAGAATTTATTGAAGAATATGAAAAGCATCCAAGCTTATGGAACATAAACCATCCTCGTTATCGAGGTAAATTCAAAGACTTCGAATGTCTGGCACAGTTTCAGTTCTTGATACTAAAAAAGAATCCAAACATATGTTTAAATGATCAAACAAGCCTTATACAGATTTTGAAGCACTTGCATGGGTGGTATACTGCTGTGGAGACTCTACAACAGCATAGTGTTCAATCGAATCAAGATTTTGAAAATAAATTTCCACGCATTTATGCAGCATTGAATTTCTTACGTGGCAATGTACCGCCTTTCAAATGTAAATCGTGTGATACTGAATTTAATATTGAATATAAATATATGCGTCACATTCGTGACACAAAGTGTAGCGTTCCAGAGAATGTCACTATTTCTGAGTGTCAATACTGTCAAAAGCGCTTTGCAACTCCAACAAAACTTAAACATCATATGCGACTGGTGCATACTATTGAGCGCCCTTATACTTGTCAAAAATGTGGTAAAAATTATCGTCACAATCATTCCTTGTACGTACATAAAAAAATACATAATAGCAAGGCATTTAAATGTGATGAATGTGACCGAGCTTACAACAATGTAAGGTCACTGCACATACATAAAAAATCTCACCTAGAGATACGCGATGCAGTTTGTGAGGTCTGTGGTAAAACTTTTAAATATCAACAAAACTTGTATCGACATCAACAACTTCATAAAGAATCACAGAAATTTAAATGTAAATATTGCTGCAAGAGATTCAAGGAGTTATCGTGTATGGTTTCACATAGAGAACGTTGTAATTTGGTGGATTCAAAGAAACGGAATAAGATAAATAAAAAGCGTAATTTAATTGCACCTGAAACAAAAACGGATTTAGTCGAACAGAACTGTTCCCAAGATCAGTCTCCGAATGAAATTCAGAAGTTAGATGAAATTGGAAAACCATCAGTGAAAAATTGCAGCGACGAGTTGCTCCAGGCAGATGTGGTGGAACAAGAACCGCTGTATATATTTGAAGATAAATAAAATCCCAGGGATAAAACAAAGACTTCAAAGTTTTCTTAAAATTAATTTTGATTCGTTGTAATAAGAGGTATGTTTAACTATATATAAATGTATTCATTACTTTTTAAAACTTTTTCTAAGAATTTATTATAACTTTATAACTTAAATTCTAAACTATAACTTCTTTTTCAAGCAATCCCATAAAGTGCACCATTAGTTTTTCAAAATCGAAAAAATTAATAAATAAATAAAGTAAATTAAAACTATTTCTGAACTACATACACTAAATGGCCATCAACCAATTCCATGACTCAGCCATAAAGAGCGCACTTTTCACATTTTGGATAATCAAAAGAGCCGCAACCACTGAAAAGAAAACACAAACTTTATCATATATCAAACATAGGATTTTGCTGGTAAAAATTTGTGAATTAAATTATTTTGATTCATTAGTCTTAAGCTACAATTAAAATTAAATTGCTTTCCGCTCACTTACAACAAATCAATACAAGGATTGCATAGAAATCTTCCGCAATCAATGCAAGAGTATCCACAGTATTCGCAAAGATTGATATTGCAGTTTACACATGGCACATCAATATAGGCTTCCCTTTCGCAACATTTTGTCTTTTTCTTTTTTAAAGAGAGCTCTTCGGGCTGTTCATTATAAATTCACAATGAATGCATGCATGGTTTATTAAAAAATATTTCGAAATTACTTGCTTATGATAGAGCAAATCTATTTCTCCATCACCTGATAATATCAACAACTTTGTTAGATCTTTTTCTTCCTCTGGTGGTATATGCAATTTTGTATTTTGGGCGCCTTTGAAAAGCATATCAATTGTTTTTGCTTAAAACAAATAACAGTATCTTAAAATTGCGGTTCATAAAAAAAAACCCAAAACGTTACCATGAACCGCCTTCATTTTAGTCTCATCTCGAGAGTCCAATAATTGTTGATTAACGTGTATTTTACATTGCACTCCAAATGGAGGATCTGATGAACGATCTCGCTTCCGACCCATTTTTCGGGGGTTTTATTTTCAAACTTGTAAAATTTTTAATAATAAGCGTGTTCACTGCTGTTATGGCGTAAACAACAATTTTTTATTCAGCTTAAGCGTGCTGCCACCTTATCACATACAAGGTGATATGTAAATCACTCTATGAGCCTGTTCTCACTCGCCTTACGTGAGTCGGCGCATCGGATTCATTTTGACGTCTACAGGCAAAGAGGGTTGTGGGAAGGTGACATGTTACGTGAGGCAGAATTTTTAAAAATTTTAAAAATTTTTGGATTCATTTTGACGTTCACTGCTTTGAAGTTTGATTGTTTATCATATTTTTGTATATTTCTCATATTTTATGGCGCAAATAAATTTTTTTTGTATTGGTAGTGTTTTTTTTTTATTATAGTTTGTTTTCTAACATAAAAACTGAAGAATTTCACGAAATTCGACAACATAATCGATTGATTGCGCTCTGACGTCAAAATAAGGCAGCCTCAAATAAGTCGGTAGTAAGAACACCTGACAGATGCCTCTTGTCAAAATAACGCCATTAATCTGTCTTTTTTGAGGCGAGTGAGAACAGGCTCTATGATCTACACCATAGACATAGATGCCAGTTTCGTGTGATAAATCACTTTTCGTGATTTTTTGAGGGCTGTGTGACAATGTGTGATTTCTGAAATGAAGCGAGTGATTTTTCACACATGCGTGATTTTTTTAATCACCCACTTTATTGTTGAAGAGTAAATGGGAAAAAACGTATATTAACGAACAAACCCAACACTGCAATTGAAATTTGCTAAAGTTTAAACTTTTAAAACGTTACTATTAAGTTTATATTACAAATTCAGACAATTTAAATTAGTTCCACTGATATATATTATATTGAACTACCAAAAATGTTCATAACTTCTTAATTTTGATCTAGTAAATATCACCAAATAACAGAAAATATCTCATTATTTGTAATATTGTATGGCATTAATTGCTCTTTTATGCTGTAAAATTGGAATTGCTTCTGAGTGATTTTCTGTTCTGTGTGTGAATTTTGCGTGATTTTCTGTTCTGTGTGTGTGATTTTTCGTGGCTTTTTTTTCTATGTGCGTGATTTTTTTGCTGTGAGTGTCACACGAGTGATTTTTATATATATGTTGTGTGATTAAGTGATTTCGTGTGTGAATTTTAGTTGGCATCTATGATCTATACGCATGGACGTCAAGCAAAATTCACACACAAAAATCACTCGTGTGACACTCTGTAAAAAATTTGACAGCAATAAAAAAATCACAGATAAAGCCTATATGACACTTGCTTGTTTTCAGATCTTTAAACAAGCAGGGGATAAAAGAGACAGCAATGTCTTGTGTGAATGGGATGTCTGTAGAAAATTTTGTGAAAAATTCAACAGCTGTTGCGACAAAAATATAATTTATTTTGTGTCAAAAATCTACAACTTGTCCGAATTATTTAAAAATAATTACGAGCTCGAGCAGCGCAATTGTTTTTTATTTCAATTAAAAACATTTAAATGCAACCAATTGAAATGCAAAAACAGCATTAAAAGGTACAACGGCAAAAATGCAGAATGTCTGCTTCACAAAATATTTATCTTGTTCTTCTTTCTGCTGTAACAAGGTATTCACAATGACTTTTTCGTGATTTTAAGCTGGTAGAAGCTGAAAAAGTAGAAAATTTTTGTATATTCTAGCGCTTGATTTGCTTGATTGCACATATAGCGTAGGCAGTCATATCAACGGAAAATTGTAGTGAGCATTTATCATACTGCTCTTAACTTACAATTTAAGCGCTGAAAAATACTAAAACTAGCCAGTGTCATATAGGCTTAACAGAAAATCACTCAAAATATCACACAGCTACAAAAAATCACACACCTTAAAAATATTTTTTTTTTTGTAAAATTGAAAAATCTTCTATTGTTTGGTTATTTCAGTATAAGTTTCTTGTTTAAAATTTGAATTGAATGAATATTTTAAGCAATAAGGGAATTCAAGTCACTGCGTAGGTCTGCGTTTTACTTTTTGCGTACTTTGCGTATATTGAATTGACATGAACGCACCATAAAATTGTCCGTAAAATGAATATGCCACTTATATTGCATTCATTATTCTAAGTTCAAAAATAAATCACATCTAACTTTGTTGGACGACGTATTAAATTGTATGAAAAAACAACTAACAAACGATTATGTCAGGGCAGCTGCTTACGCAACTCAATTATACGCAATAAGCATCAAATTTCATGCGTAAAGTATTACGCAAATCGCTGGTTAAAGTTCATATACAAAAAAAATTACATTGCGTAAGAAGTAATGAGTTTCGTAGCCCTTAAGCAGTCACTTGAATCCCCTAAATATATTTGAAGTTGTGTAAAAAAAGTCACGCACAAGTGAAAAATCACGTGCTAAATAAGTTTTGTGAAAAACAAATCCCACACGAGTAAAACTTTTCGATATTATAAAAAAACCTCATGTGATCACACGGCAAGAAAAAAAATCACGAAAAGTTCTTTATCACACGAATCTGGCTTCTGTGTTTACACGAAAAGATGCCAACCTTAATTTCCTCAAGAAATCTCTTTAAAAATCGCTTGGGTGTAAAAAATTAAAATAACTCATATAAAGAGAGTGGCACGAGTGACAAAAAAATGGCAAAGGATTTTACGCATCTCACGGCAAATCAAATATTGCTCGCAAGTGATTTATTACCTCTTTGTGTACTATGTATATTAAGGTGCCTCACGAAAAAAAGTTGTTCGGCACACATGGTCAAAATAATTCTGGATTCATGTTCCCTGAATATTTCGATTCTAGCGATAACCATCCGTGAGCTGCAGTTTTTTAAAATAATCTCAAAAAATCGAGTTTTTGTAAAAGTATTGGCTTATGTGGTAGATTACAATAAAAAACAATCAAAAATAATAGTATTAAAAAATTCTTCCAATCTACATCAAAAAATATAAAAATTTTTCAGTGGGACCAAAGATAATGCGGATATTGATGAATTTTGTAAACTTTTTTTATATTATTTTCACTCAAATTCAAATAACTTTATTAGTTTTAATGTTACTTTTTTTTTGTTGCAATACATAATTTTTTTTAAATATATTAGCTAAAATGGTAATAAATTTTAACAATTCTGCAATAGAATCCAACACCTTTCCAACGGCATCTTGAAAACGAGAATCTTATTAAACAAAAGAAACAGTTTTGATAGTATAGTAAGTGTAGACGTAGAATTCCTTTTAAGTTGTAAACTCCTTTAGTTTGACTCTGTGGTCCGATTGTTTTGTTCATTTTGCTCGTATTTTTTATTGGCTTCCGAAAATGAGCAAATAAATTAATAACACTCAATTATGGACTTCTTATCGTGGCCAAAACAAAAAAAAAGTTAAAAGTAAGCAAAAAGAAACAAGCAAAATGTCAAATTTTTTCGATCATTTCGTTAAGTTTGACAAGTCGAGTTCATTGACTAAGTTGAGAAGAAGGAGAAGCAAATGCCTTTTTCAATGGTGCCACTTTCGCTTCTACCCGATATATAGTTTACGAGCTACAGTCAGTTTAACTACCAATTTCATTAGTGCCATAATAGCTTTCGTCTCTGTCCAATATATAGTTTCACAGACCCATTTCGTTAAGTTTGACTGTTTGAGTTGAAAAAAGGTTGTGATTGACTGGTATTAAAATAGAGCATTCATTTCTAAGTAGTACATACAAGAACCCAATGAAGAAGCCTGCGAATCAGTTCGTATAAAACAAAAACAATACAAGCAAAAACAACGAAACAAAAACAAAGAAAGCGCAAGCACAGCATAAGCATCAGATGATTAATTTTCTTATATAAGCACATGCATTTTTCTTTTAACATGTTGCTATTTTGATACTTTAATATAATGGTGACAAAATCCAAAAGTAGATATTCATTCAGCGCAGGATATATCTGTTATTTTTGTATATATATTATCTTTGAACGATGAGTATTAAAGGCTATAGGTATGCCCTAAAGTATTGGACAAAACGTTTCATGGTCTTGAAAAATCGTTAAAACGACTCCATACAAACCGCGCTGTAAGACGTAATTCTAAGTCAAAACAATCAAGTTATTTGAATTTTGGTGAAAATAATATAAACAAAGTCGAATGTTGATATAGTGCTCCGCCAAACATACAACATTCTATACATGTTTCGCTTGATTTGCCTTTCTCTCCTACACATCTATCTCCCCATTTCAGAACCACGGCAAACTTGACTGAATAAGTTTGACAGTTTTATAAAGCCTTGGTTCAAAGCTTTAAAAAGAACAAAGAAACTTTCCACTTTTGCGATCAACATTTTTGAGAAAAGAGCAACATTATTTTTATATCAAAATTTTTTTTTGCAGAAAAGAACAGAAAAAATGCAGAATTCTTGACAAGGACAAAAAAAATTCCGAAATTTTTTTAAAAAAGAATGCGATATAAAATTTTAGTCCAACTTACCATTTTTCCTAGTTTGCTCTCTTTAAAAGAGAGTGCAATAGGGAGAGTACAAAATTGCTCTCTGTCAAAAGTAAAAGTTTTAGTCCAAGAAATTTCTTCTGGCAAAAATGGTAAAAGTATAAAATGGCCTAAAATCAGCTATTTAAAATATAGTAAATAAAGTAAAATATCAAAAGTGTGAAATAAATAAATAAAAATATTGGAATGAAATATGGAACAGGGAATAACTGCAAAAATTATATCTTGAGAATTAATTTAAATATTGGTTAATATCTAAAGCATGTCGGCTGCTTTTCCGATGCTCTATATGAAGCCAACGCTGGACTAACAATTTTATTTGACGTTTTGTACTGTTCAATTTTAGCCGGAAAAGTATTCCCGTACTTTTTTGTGTTTTTATCTTTTTTTGAGATTTATTTTCTTACTCTGTCTATTTTGACAGTTAAGTCCATTTTTAGTCCAAAAAGTACGAATTGACAATGTGTGTTTGAATACTTCATCCATAAAAGAATACAGAAACAATTTAAAAAATTTCAGTGCATTTCGCACATTTCGTGCAAGACTGTCACAACTCAAAATTTGAATGTTAAGAAAAGACAATTTTATACAGTTCATATCTTAAATAATTGAAGAAACATTATGCTATTAAAATTAATAATGGGATAGTAAATTATGTAATAATATATATTAAAACTTTGGTTTTGGTGGTCCTCAGAAATTATATTTCTTCATAGTCATATCTAAACTCTAATTTTTAGTTGTGACAGTCTTGCACGAAACGAGCGATAACGAGCGATATGTAATCCGTTAACTTTTACGTATAAGTAATGTTACTCGATATTTTTCTCATATCGTATATTTTTCTTTGCTTTTTATTTTGAATGTAACGATTTTCGTTAGGAGTTGGATTAGGAGTAAGAATCACAATAAAGAAAGTGTCACTGTTAGCCATCTTCCGATGTTTCTGAACTTATTTGTTACTCCAAAAGCGAAAACTAAACACAAATTATCTTTAGTAATATATTTTGATAAAATAAAGTGATAGTCAAAAACGCAACAAAATAGGTAGTTATATTTTGTACAACACTTTCCTGTGGTTAAATTTGGACAGTGGTTACCGCCTTGAACACAACCACTGCGAAATATGTTGAAATGTCTTGAAGTGATGCAATTGAACAGACGTTGCTCGCACTCCAAAACATTTCAAGATAGTTCAGTTCAGCCCAACGCAATCTTTTGATACCTTGTCCATTCGCGTATTTATAGTTATAAATTTTTATTAGTTTGTTTAATTTTGGCGTGTACGTTGTTTTGATTAATTCTTCTCACGGTAATTTGAAAAGCTGACAAGTCGGTCGAAAAAACCAACAATAAACAATGCATAATATTTTGAATACATAAAAATAATAATAAACCTATAGCTAAAAAGAAAAGTGAAAAGTGAAGAATATGCGGAAGTCTATGTGCAGCAATTATGTGAAATTAATAACTTGTTTTCTACTAATGGTAATCATACAGATAGGGCCGAATGCAAAAGCTGCGCTTGCGCCAGTGAGTGAGCGCATAACCATAACAGCGTCTGGTGCAGCATCCACAATTGGCGGTCGTCTGCCACCACCGCCAAAGGTGAAAGTAAATAAGTGCTGCCACTATGGAGAGTATCTAGATATGACAAAATCGTGTGTACCAGGTAGTTCAGAGCACTGGGTGCCGCTGATATATCTAATTAACAAGCGTACTCATTTCAAGCCAAAAGGCGAAAGTCCAAAATTCATAACTTTTGAAGAGAATGTACGACCAGCAAACGATATTGCGCCACAAAGCACAGCAGAACAGGAGCAGCCAATAGAAGATGACAAAAGCAAGGCAAATGGTTGCAGCAACACGGATCTGGAACTCTATACAGGCAGCAGTAACTTTGTGGTCTTCTCCAACGGTTCGCTTTACTTAAGCGAACGTTCACAATTTATTGAGTTGCGAAACTACTGCGTCGATCGCGAAGTTGCGCTTGTTTGCTTTCCCCAGCAGAAAAAATCGAAAACACCACCATTGTTGAAGTTAAAAAAATGTTGTGGCAAGCATGGCATCTACAATACAACAGCGAACAGTTGCCAGTTTGAAACAAAACACAATTTGCTGCAACTACCCATAAGTCAAGCAGCATTTCAAACCATTTATGGCTTTCCCAAGTGTTATGAGGCGGCCTTGTCTTTTGCCATGGCTGGAGATTTTTCTGCCGCAAATCTGGATAACAAAACTGGTGAATTGCAACTGCATAACAAGAATTTTACACTCGATGATTATTGTCTGGAGCATATTAGCATGTCTGCCGTTGGAGAAAATGCATTGAATGATGCAAGCGTTAATGTCAGCACGGTAAAAGTGTTTGCCTGTCTACATCATTTTGCTAAAGATATGGTTAGCGCTGTTGCGGATGACGACACATCTAGCGAGCAAATTCAGGTTGCAGTGCTCAATTTTGGCATTATGATTTCTGTAATATTCCTGGCAGCAACTCTCTTTACCGGCTATCTAACGCCTTCTGTACATCATGCGCTACACTGGCGCTGTCAGATATATTATGTTTTTTGTCTATTTTTTGGAGATTTGCTGCTGGCATATACACAAATTACGCATCATATGCATTTGGGCACAGTTACCTGCAAAGTCATAGCCAGCTGCATGCATTTCTTCTTTTTGGCTGCCTTCTTTTGGCTAAATACCATGTGCTTCAACATATGGTGGACTTTTCGCGATTTTCGTCCTAGTTCTTTGGAACGCAATCAAGAGCGTTTTCGTTTGCGTTTATATTGCGCTTATGCATGGGGTATACCACTGCTTATAGCTGTAATTGCAGCAAGCATGGATCAGCTGGAAGATACAGAGTTACTCAAACCAGGCTTTGGTGTACGTAGTTGTTGGTTTAGTGGAGAGAATTTGGAGATTTTTACCTATTTCTTTGGACCTGTGGGCTTATTACTGTGTGCCAATATTGTACTTTTCATCTCGACAACACATCAGCTGACTTGTGGGCTCTGGAAGCGCGAGGATGTTAAGTCAACCACAGAGAAAACTGCTTTGGGTAAGATTTGCCTAAAGTTGGTTGTTGTCATGGGAGTCACCTGGATAGCGGACATTATATCATGGCTAGTGGGAGGTCCACATAGCGCCTGGTTTTTTACCGATCTTATTAATGCGCTGCAAGGTGTTTTCATATTTCTAGTTGTTGGCTGCCAGCCACAAGTCTGGGCGTCACTAAAACGCATGTGCTGTCCCAGCGCAAGACAAGAGATAACTAATACGACAAATGGTGCGCAACAATCCAGTTCATCGCATGGGCAACCCTCTATGACGGCGTGTGGCGAGACCACGCAGAATACTTCAGTTAATGCAACGCTAGGATCAAGTCAGAAACCGAAGATACCAATGGAGACGATTTGTTGAGGTGAGTCTTGAAATAGAAAAATTGCTAATTTTAAACAAAATATAAATAGCAATACGATATTTTATCGATCTGTTAAACGGTTGCACACTTTTTCTATTATCTCAAGGTTTGTGCTAGTTTTATCAAAATCTGCTAACAGTCGCTATCATTCATTGCTGAATTAGTTACTGCCAGGTTTTTCCCTGAATTAAGCTTATCGTTAACAGCTCTTTCTCAAGCATCCTCATTGATATTACCTTCAAACGGCAACCTTTATTTTATAGCGGATAAACACTCGATAAAATTACGGTTTTTGTGAAATTTCTCTACTTTTACGATGGCATGGCGCTCATGTTGAAGCAATTAGTACTTGACAACATAAACCCAAAACAATTTACTTAAACTTCGAAACATACTTTCGTAGCAATAAAACGCTTGAGATATTTTATCAGCAACCCTTGTTGTTTAACAATGCAAGCAAGCGCTCATAAATGCTCGTAAAGTACAACCAGTTTCAAGCAGGTAAACAAAATTTGTGAAACACACAACAAAAAAATTAATTGCTTGAACTTTATATACATTGCGTTTAGCCAAACAAAAAAAAAACAAAATCAAAAAGTAAAAACTTTATAACAGTTAGTTACTATCTTTTGTGCAGTTCTTGCTGTCTCAAGTATCTCCAGTATTGAGCTTGATTTCGTTAAACATTTCCAGTTTATTTTATTTTCTAAGGAGAGACGAAGAAGCAAAACGTGTTGGCATCTGTTTTAATTAGCAGCGTTTATTGCATAAAAAAAATACTTATTTTGCTTTGCTTTTATTTGTGCATCGTTTACTTAAGATGTTTACGTAAATGTTCCATTTAGTGCCCTACATACAGCACACTATATAGCTAGCTTGCTGTGCTAAACGAATTAAGCCACAAAAAGTGTGGCGGCAGCAAAATTCTGCTTAATTAAAATAAATCATATTTTACTGTTTGCATATTAATCCATGCTGCATGCCAGCATATTTAGTATAATGTGGAATGTGCTCATGGACAACTTCATCTTCTAAGCAAGCGTTGTTGTTAGTTGTAAAATGTTTATGACAGCACGTTCTAGCCATGTCTGTAATTTAATAAATGGAACTTGAAGGTTTTGTTGCAAGAATAATGTTAGTCACTTGTTTGTAAATTTAAAACTGGCTTTTTGAAACCTTGTCATTTATAATGTGTGGAATCTGTGCGATACATAATAATATGCTTTGTATAGCCTCTAATAAACGGTACGTAGAATTTAAGCACGTCTTTAAAACATTTAGTTGTTTCGTACATAATGAAGAAAACAAAATTTTGAGAATGCCGCGTAAAAAGAACAAATAAAAGAGTAAAAAACAATAACATTATTTTATTGACTGTTGCATCGTGAATAAAATATCTTTTTCTTTCAATTTTCTCAACAAAAACTAGTCCAGAAATTTTTTGTCCATTCATGTTTTCTCTGTAAAAATATTTATTTTTATTATATAAGCTTATAAATCGTATATATTGCATAGCTTGAAATAGTTGTACTATTTCAATGATATGATAATAATAATTTATGGTAAATAAATAAGGATTTATTTAGTACCTTTTAACCGCTGCTGCTAAAGTGCTACATCGGTCATGAAGATTCACCTTAAACACATAAAAAACCTTAAAAGTAAAACATATAAAATGCAACTACTTAAAAAACTTAGCATATTTAAACTCACCAGCGACTTGCCATTTCACCAAAAAAACTTTTCTTTTTCCGCTAGCAAATAAAAGAAGAATTAAACATGCGTGAATTTCTTTCTTAAATAAATTCAGACGTGAAACTTTCAAACATTTCATACCAAGTCTTAAGTTATACAAATAAATGTGTCTGCATATTAAAATATATGCCAACATATGCATAGAAACCTTCAATAAAAAATTCGATATTTTCACAAATTTCTTCAAGGAAACACAGTTTCAGCTTAGATGATGATATTCACGACTGCGCTTGCGTTAAAGTTTATTGGTAGTAAATTTTTTTTAGCCATATTTATAAGCAACAAAATGTTATAGTTTCTAATATAATTCAATTAGTCTAGTTCTTTAGCTAACTTTTGTTTACTTTCTCTCTTCAAATGAAAATTAAACTGACCAAATAAAAATCACAGTTCATTGATTAAACTCCATACTAAGTAACTTATTATGAAAGTATATTTTACGTTTACGTTACTAGTAAAAGTTTACATTGATTAACATTTTGGATAGGCTTTTTCAGGTATGATATGAACAAAAATATAATAAACAGTACAATAATGTCGACTTAAAGTACTTGCCAGAGATGTGCCATGAGTACTTAAAAAAATGAGTATACTACAGTCTTGAGCCATAACCATTGGTGCAAATGTGTACTTTACCAACTCAACAAAATACTTTGACTCATTTCCACTAAAACCAAAAATTACTCATATTTCGCGGAACATGCATGTGTGTCTGCAAATTATGATTTTATTGGATGGGCCAGAATGAGTTTTTAAAAAAATTAGTATACTTAAGTCTTGAGCCATAACTATTGGTGCAAATGATTATATGTAAATTATGACTTTATTGGATTGGTCAGTTCTAAAGAAATTAGTATACTTAAGTCATGAGCCATAACTATTGGTGCAAATGTGTACTTTTACTAACCCAACAAACTACTTTGACTTATTTCCACTAAAACCAAAAATACTCATAATTTTTAATGTATGTCTGCAAATTATGGCTTTATTTGATGTGGGTTAACAATCTGATGTGATTCACTTGAGTGAGTTGAGTATTATTTAAAATTATGAAATTATTTTTTGCGATTTTCGTGTTTAGAGACTCCACATCTATAAGAAAAATATATTGCGATGCCGTGTACAAAAGCAGTGGCGCATAGTGTTATTAATGAATATTTATTTTGTACCTTCCATTCATGGTCGTCATCCACGCACGAATACGCCCACCTTCCAAACAACACCAAAATTAAAAACTCTATAAAGAGACTTATCTTTAAGCTGAATGAAAACAATTAACGTATGTATTTTAGACATCATCAAAGTAATGAAATTTTTTTAAAAATCAAGAATTTTTTTAATCGCTCATTCATTCCTTGGACAATAGAAAAGTGATTTATTTTTGAACGATCAACGGAATGAGTGAAGAAAGGTTTTGAATATATTTCTTGGCTTGTGCATTCATCACTTGGCCGATCGAAAAACGATCTATCTTTTAATGATCGCCGGAAGGAGTGAAAGAAGGATTGTGGAATATTTTGTGAAACGCGCATTCATCCCTAAGGCGATCAAAAAGCGATCCATCTTCCAAATAACCCTTAAGTGAATCGCTAGTTCATCACAAAACTACTTATAATCCAATCGTGTCTTCCAAATGTTTGCAGGGAACGCTGTTAAACAAAGTTTTATTTTTGTGTATTTTTTGATTGTTAAATTTTTGTATGAAAAAAATGTATGAAAAAAATAAAATCATTCGGTAACATAAAATATTGAAAAATGTCCCGAGAAAAAATTACATATTTTGTGTCAAAGTAGCCAATGTACTCAGAGGAGCAATACTGTATGTAACATAGTATTGCACCTCTCATTTCAGAAGCTGTTATCTTCTCGAAATTATAATGAAATTCATAGTTTTTTCTGTTATTGGTACACTTGTATTCTTTCTTTCAAACCGGTTTAAAGTAAATCTTACAACAACAACAAAAATTAAAAAACGTATATGTTACAGTTTTTCTCCTCACAAATTTTGGTAGTATTCCTCTTATACTTCCTTGGTTCCCTACCAAACCTCATTCCTTTCTTTGGGAGGCCTGGGATACTTAGTTAGCTGTGGTTTGACATGACTCCACAAATTCTCGATTGTATTCATGTTCCAAACGCCTAGTTAATTTTGTTGCATGATGGAGCGGTATTGTTCCTTAATCATAATAATATCATCTGTATTATAAACGCACCACCATGTTTTATTCTTTGCTTCACATGATGTTGTAGGGTTAAATTTGGGTCCTTGGTCGTATACCAAATACGAACATCTGTTTGGAAATGGTTGATTTTAGTCCATCAGGCCAAATCACCTTAAATTTCAAATAAGCACGAATGAAAAATATTGTGTTTGACAATGAAAGTTTAAAGACTTACCATAACCTAGTCGACGTTGGTCCAGCGCACGAGTTCAATTGTTATTTCGTTCCAGATTTTCTTAATTACCACTTTGAATTCGTTCAAACAACGTTACTTGTTATCCTTAAGCTTCTGCAACATTTGACCCCATAAACAAAAGTCCAAGTCCTTAAACAAAAGTTCAAATTTGGTGAGCTTGGTGGCCAATCTTCTTTAGGTATGAAATCAGTTTAATTTTCACTGCACCATTTCTGAACAACCTTAGCAGTATGGGCAGGAGCACCGTCTTGCTGATAACAAAAGTAATCCTCTCCGTACATCTTCCGAGCATTTGGTAACAAATGGTTTTACAAAAGCTCTTCCAAGTAGTAGTTTGCGTTTATTTTTACCCCTTTATCGATAAAGTGGCAGGGTTTCAAACTATTACAAACTGCTTCCCAAACCATAACCGAAGACGAATTTTGGTATCTTGGTAGATGTATTTTATCGTTTGAAACGTCCTTGAGTGATACTGCCCACGAGCGATCGTTTCGCATGCCAGGATAGGATCACTTTACTTCTGAGTAGGCTTTTTTTATTACGGCATCCGTAAGTCCATGCATTTTTTTTTTAATGGTGACATTTCAAGATCAGTTGTAAGAATTTTTCTGATTGTTTCTCGATTAACGTTAAGATTTTTCGTGCAGACTGATCACATTTTCTTCGAATACGCTGCTTTACATTCTTTATTAGATTTGCAGTACCCACAGTCCTTTTTCGTCCCATTTTCTCACAATTTTTATTAGAGCCTGTATCCAAATAGCAGTTGACGGCACGATAAAAATATTGTCGGCTTATACCAAAATGCTTCAGTTCTTGGAAAATCCTTCCGCATTTTAAACCGATCTTGTAAAGAAAAGGTGAAAAATGTTACGCAAATTTTTTAAACACATATTGAAGTATTTAAAAAAAAAGACTACTAGGTTGCTTACCTTTGTCCCCTTTTCCACACGGCAAGTTTTATTGCCAGCAAGTTTTCAATTCTCTTTTGAACTTGCCACTTGCATTTCCACTCAGCAAGTTTTCTTGAGCAATTCTGAATAAAACTAAAGTGAAACTTCAAAAGAAAGAGCAGGACAAAAGAAAAATTGCCGGTACGAGCAAGTCTGTACTCGTCCAATTTCGCCACGTCCCGATGCCAACAAACTCGACTTGCCAGCAAGAAAAATTGCCGAGTGGAAAAGGGGTCTTTGTTTTCATTCCATATGAGCTGAAGTAGTTGTAACCATACATAGTTGGCGAAATCACTGCGATGGGTTTCAAAAGCGGCTAAGTTGCAGTGTTGAGTTTCAATACTATGTATTTGGCTAATTTAAGGAATTTGGCTAAATTTTTCTTTTTTGGAAATATTCAATACTATCAGTGTTGAGTTTCAATACTATATATTTGGCTAATTTTTTTTTTTTTTAAATATTCAATACTATCAGTATTTCGTGTTTTTCTCAAAATGGAGAAATGCAGAATGGAAGTCTACCATTTGGTCTTTGAAATATTTTTATTATATGGAAGACGGTAGACTAGAAAAAACTCATACAAATAAGACTGAAATCTAGAGTATTAAACATTCATCGGTAGTTATAATAAAAATATCATCACTACATTGTGATTGTTTTTCAAATATTAATAAAATCGCAAATCTTTTTCAAGCAAATTGATAAACTATTGCCAAACAAAAAAATTTCTTGCCAACAAGTTTTTTTACACCTAGTCAAAACTATAAAAAGTGATTTAAATTGTTGATTTAAATTAATTGCTTCTATAAAAAAATGTTTTTAATTTATTTGTGACGGAATTTATTTACAGGTTTTTTTTTTATTTTTCTCAATGAATCTCAAGGTCAGGCATTAAGAATCGACAAAAGTTTATTAATGAACAGGTTCGCAACCTGTTCACTTGGTCTCTTACTGTGTCCGCTGTGTTGGACTTTATGATCAAAGTGAAAATACAAAATAATAATAAACACTGTTTAATGCAGAAAAATATTAGACCAAAAATTGTTAGTTTAGCTCATAATTAAATCGGCCAACCATTCAAAAATTGATTAAACCATTAAATGTTCACCCTAATGACGGTGTTCCATGAATTTATGTGGCCAGCAGAGCATTATAAAAAAAAAGAAAATTGGCATGCAGCCAAAATATTTTTTCATTATTTATAGGCAGATATACAGACGCAGTTTGAGTTAACCAATTTATAGCATTGCTTATATTTGACTGCCATATTTTACGCAATCTGCTGCTAAGCTAGCCAGATATACTCAATTATATATATAAATATTTATTATAAATGTGTTTTTATATATGTTATATATATATATATATATTATCTTTGCAGTTTACGTTTGTGCAGACGAAGACAGTTTTATACACGTGGAAATAACGCATTGAACAGTATTTGGCTAAGAAACAAAATTGAAACAATTGGCAGTAAGAGCTGCAGCGTCGACGGCGGCTTTAATGC